>JARHVA010004246.1:1630000-1639124 GCA_037957365.1 Torreya grandis
GTAGTGAAGAAGCGTATGGATGAGTGTATGAAAAATGTAACTACCAAGGTAATTAAAGATAAATAACTTCAAATATTTCATCATTTACAAAGTATATGGATGTGTTAGACCAAGTTACTGCACAATCAAGTAAATTTCTTGGAATAGAAAAGATGTCACATTTCATCATTGAATCTTGTTAGAGTAAAGATGTATGCATTGAAAATGCAAGGTCACATCATAATGATTATCATAATTCAAGGAAAAGAACATAACAATGTGAAAATACATTAATTAGGTTAATTTGAATTCTCATATAATGTTGGGGGAGTAATATATATAATGTAGGGTAAATAAGAGAAATATAATTGTAATTCATAGTGAATAAGATACTTTTTTAATTTTAGATGTAGATGTCAACTTGAGTAGACTTAACCACCATAACATAGAGTAAAATAGAAATGTATCAAATTATCATTCCATTATCAGATTCACAAAATGAAGATATGGGAATTAGGTTAGCACTGAGGCAAATGAGATATCATGATCCCAAGACCTTATAATTCACTGACACTATAAATTTCAAATGGTTCCACCAAGCACCAACAAAGAGTTTGTAACTAAGATCCCTAGCTATACCAAATAGACTACAAGGATTTGATGTATAATGTCTAGTAAGGATGCTCACTTTAAGTAAACTAGATGAATTAGTCATAAATTTCCTAGGTCACTATAATTAAGGTGTTATCCATTTCTAAAATGATTTTATGATATACATCAATGCCACCACCATGGAAAAAGAGACCTAATATCAAGAGGATTTTTTTAATTTTGTATCAAACAAAAATCCCTCTGATCCAATTTGATGTAAATGAGTCCAATACATAAGTGTCCAAAGGAATTCCAATAGATTCAATAAATGATGTATATGTGTGAGTACTCATGGAATGTATCACAAATATATATTGGTAGAAAACAAAAAGTGTGTGGAAATAAAACAAGAGAGTTATTGACATCATAAATCACATGATTACACTCAGATAAAATTTCAATTGGTTATAAATCATAGTAACCAAGTTGATCACAAACATTTATATTTTAATTCCAAATGCATTGTAAACTTTTCATAACCATTTTTTAGTTTATTTTTATTTTTTTTCTCATAGTGGAAATCACCTAATGAATTGACCACATTAGATGTCAACTACTAGCCTGTCAATGCCTTCACAAACCTCATTTAGACAAGAACTACAAATCCTTATGTGCAATTCATGCATTTTAATCAATTGTGGATAAAAATTTAGGTGTTTATTTTCTTACTTCCCCATGCACCCCTGGAGGTCCTAAATTATTTAGGTCTAATCATCATATTGAGAAAAATGTATAATGAGGTCCAAGCTTGGATCCATGAACTCACCTCGCTGGTAGTTACACCATTCTCATTTTTCATCAACATCATGGATGTAAGGACATAGGTAAAAAGGAATACAAATACATTTTCAAGTTGATTTCAAATATTTTGATGCATAACACCTAGAGAAAAAGATGAAGCTTAGATAAAACCCCAAGCACAGATAGATCCATCTACTCCTTTAGAAATAGTAATGGGATAGTGTAAACCACTAGTGTAAAGAGCAGCACCACCACTAAAGAATAATTGTAGCATGAATCCATTGTAAAGTGATAAAACATTACCAAAAATCATAGCCAAATATTACCTAAAAAAATTTTGGGTCACAATGAAAACATCTACAGTTAAATGGTGGAACACATCATAAATGATATCTATGATGAAAAAGAATAAAAATAATTCTTAATTTGGAAGGTAATTTTCATATGTTAGCTACACAATAATGTTCTAGTTGTAATTTTTCTATAAATAACCACACTTATAGAGTCAATAATTATTGAATTAGTCATAGAGGGAGAAAACATCAAGCACATAATAGAGGCCATTTTTAATTGAGAAGAATTAGGGCCATACCCATTATAAACTAAAACTAAAACATTGTAGTTGGTCACATAAAAAATAGGGATGGAAAAAGTAGGGGCCTGCTGACAAAGACCACAAAGGTTGTTAATATGTAGACCTAACATTATGGGTAATTCAAGTCCATCTCCAACCATAAAATAGTTTATGTGAACATTTTATCAAAGAGAATATCTCAAGGAGGAAGTTGAATAAGAATAAACACAAGATGATAAAATTGTAATACAGATTCATGCATTTAAGCTCTAAAATAAAATCTTGGTCTTGATAGCATTGTTAAAAAACACCTATCAATAAGTGTACTTTTGTCATTTCATCTTCTCATTCCCATCATATGTTTCCACATTCCTATCACCACATTAACCACCATTTTATGTTTATTCCCCAACTACATCATGTGTTTTCAAAAATGTTGGTCTATTTGACCCTAAAATAAAGTTTTCTCTAGGTTGGGATTACCTAAAGGCTTATTAAAAAGGTATATATAAATGAAAATGTATAAGAGTGATAATAAGTTCTACATTAGGCCAATTTGGTGCTAAATTTAGAGATAAACACATACTATTTTTTATGTTTTGAATAGGCTAAATATAGATAGTGTAATTAAGATATGTGTAGAAAGGACAAAGAAGTAATATAATTAGTTGGTTCCAATGCTAACACAATGTTGGATCTAGAATAGGAAAAAGTCAAGATGGAATATGATTCTAAAATAGTCTCCTAATTTTGGATTACATGCTTCTAGAGCTCTGGACACTAATGTTAACATAGGATGGGTGTGTTTAATCTAATGTCTAGGTTTGATGTGTCTTATATGGAATACCTGATGGAAAATGATCAAATCACATATATTATTCTTTATTTGACTTCACCTTCACTCTAGTGCATTCATATCTAGGTCATGAACTATCTCTCATGAAATGGAAAAACTTGAGTTCTTCACTTCATGATGACCTTAGGGAAAAATTAATTAGTGGGCACATGGTGTCAAGATGGACTCAAACACCCCTCTTTCAGTGATAGATGCCTACATAACTAATACTCTGAAGAGAGCCTTAGATTGATATATTTCTTCCCTATGTGTTGGCTTGTGTATAAATCATGCAATATGTGTAAAATAAGTACAATAGTTATATAGCTTATAACTTATAAAATTGAGCTCTTGGGATACTAATCTAGTTATTTAGACCTATGTATGTATTATTATTGCTACCAATATCATACTAGGATAAAATAAGAAATCTTTTTATTTCTTGAGAGCTTGATTGAATGCTTTGATAAGTTACCTTAGGTATTTTATAGGTTTATAAGTTATGAGTAAATTAAGGTTAATATTATTTTTATATCAATCCATTTGGATAAGTAACTCACATTAAATCACTTAATATGACCATTAGTATATGTTTCATTTAAAAATTATATGACTTTAGGACACTAGACACTTACGTCAGGTCAAGACACTAACATTGATGCTAGTGTCTATCCCATACATTAGTGTCCAAGGAGAAATAAAGTAGGTACAATCTAAGAACTTGAAAAAGTGGGAGTTAATTACATATTAATATTTTTAGGAAAGATATTAGTCTTTGATAACCAAAATAAGAGTAACAAAACTAAGAGATAGGCCAAGGGGAAGAAGATAGAGTAGATGCAAGACCTAAAAAAGTTGGAAAGATATAGAACTAAGAGGAATAACCAAGGTTTGAATTTTCTAAGTATATAAGACTAAAATTAATAGTTTAAAGGAAAGGAATGCACAACTCCATGTGTATAACACACTTTATCTTGGTATGTGCCAAAATTGAGTGTTTTGCTAGTGACTGACCTAAAACTAAGAGCTATTACATTATATAATTAGTGAATATAATATAGAATTGAAAGTATTTGAAATTGATTGAATTTAAAATATAAAGATTTAGTATTACACTTGTGTATTGATGTAACTATCTTTCATATTGACAAGTTGACTTGAGAAAGATGTATCAGTATAAGGCTCTGAAACTAAGATTAGGAAAAATATAGATAAATCTTGAAAGTGCATATATCTAAAACATACATACATACATACATACATACATGTATGTATGTATGTATGTATATATATATATATATATATGTATATATATATGTATGTATATATATATATGTATGTATATATATATGTATGTGTATATATATATATATATATATATATATATATATATATATATATATATATATATATATATATATATATAGAGAGAGAGAGAGAGAGAGAGAGATTAGAAGGCCCATGTAGCCAACCTTGGAGAAAAGGTTAGTTACCATCTATAAATTGACATTATCTCAACTATGCAACCCAATCACATTTATAACCTAATGAGGTTGGATGATTCAATTAGTTCCAACATAAAAACTCATAAATATTGAGTGATTTAATCACCACAACCACACCAAAAAGTGAACCAACTACTATAGTACATCAACTCAATAAAGTCTGTAAAAATATTGCTAGGTATCAGTCTATAAAATTCTATGATGTGGTAATAATACATAAAATGGTATTGGAATCTAAAACTACTTTGGATTTTGTAATATTAGGCAAAAATTGCATATTATATGCACCTTATATATGTATCAAGGTAAAACTATGTATAACAATGGTACCAATGTATATAATTCTACCACAACTCTAAATTTGAATCATATAACTATGTGCTTTGGCCAATTTATAAAACTATGTAAGTTTGAAAAACATGCTTCCAAATCATGACCCTACTATATATGGATAAATATATAAACTAATATAAGAAACAATGTGGAAAACATGTTTTCAAAACATTCCCCCACTATAATCTAAAGATGTTGAATGTTGAATAGGTGTGGAAAATATGCTTCTAAATCATGCCCCTGGTGAATCTAAAAATTGATACTAGTGTGGAGAACATGAATCTATGCCCACACTAATATTCCTCCTTTTGACATGATGTAAAGATATAAACTAGTAGTTAACTCACCTAAAATATACAAGACAATTGTACAATATGTTAATGGAACCCCATAGCATATAGAAGGAACATGTCTAGGTAGATATAACATTGAATATCATACAATCAATGTGATTACATGAATGCCTAAAATTCATGATAAGGATCATGACAATACGTAGATAGTAATAGTACAAGATAAACAAGAAAACAAATAAAAACATAAGATCACCTATAATCAAGTCAAAAGGAAATGGTCCAAGAAGATTGCAAACAAGGGGCATGTTCAAATTCCACACATTTGAAGGGACATGACTTAGTCAAATGTCCATAAAGAAAGAATGATGTATTTAAATTTCTATATGACAAATAATTATATATGAAAATTTCAAAGAAAGAATACATAAGAAAGGGGATGAAATAAAACTAACATATTCAAATGATCTAATAATGAATACAATATAAAGGAAAAACACTCAAAGATGTTCATAAAGTAAAGCATAAGCAACCAACATAAACATGTCATAATATCTCATGGATCAAATTTACTGGGGAAAATGTCAAGTGTATAGCATATCAAGTACCTTATGTAAGATATAATCATGGATAATTCCATGTGTAAGTACATATGTAAAATAAAAAATGATAATGTAGAGTGGCCATATAATGTTATAACTCATATGTATAATGACCAAAGAAGTGAGTGACTCCAATGTCTACATGACATGAGTAGAGGGAAGGCCCAAAATCTAAAAATAGGAATATATCATGTATTTGAGTATACTTATATCACATGTAAATAAAAGTGTGAATATATGTGTGTATGTATAATTAATTTAATATGACATCCAACAACATGGAACTAACAAATAGATGCCATGGAGCCAATAGAACATGTCAGTGCTTATTTATTTTTTGGATTTTTTAATGTTTTTAGTTTTTTTATTTTTATAGTATTTTGGAATGCCTATCATATAATATATTTATGTAAGTGCATAATTTTCATTGGATTTATAAAATATTTCCTTCAATTGTATCAAGTTAGTATACACTTTATCCCAACTTTTATGTAATTATAAATGGTCCCAACTAATTGGGTTTGAACTTTCCTTTTTAGTCTTTTTTTTGTATTTGTATTTCTATTCTTTTGATTTTATTTTAGTAAAAAATTTCTCACATCAAATTCACATTGATAATAATTTTTTTATATGATCATTCTACATGATACTGATAAACACATAAGTGATCAGTAGCTTGTGTTCATTTTGCACTCAACTGCTCTAATTGATGCAATCTATATTCATGGTATTCATTAATTTTTATGATGTGTTTAAGATAAACATGAAAAGAAGGTATCTAAATTTAAATTAGTTATATGACCTTTGTATTTTATATAAATTATTAAGATGTGGATTGATTAGGTGTGCGTATACTAGCTGGGTATGTGGATAGAGCATCTACTATCGATTAGTGCCAATCAATGATGTATCATTTAACTATTTTGCCAAGTATTTTGACAACTGTCTTATTAGTTGCCTTTGCCTAGAAATTGCCCATAGGGTAATAAGTTGTAGAAAAGGTATGATTAATTTTGTATTTAATACAAAATCATTTTACCATCTTATTTTTAAATGATGATCCATTACCAAAAATAATAGCTGAGGGTATACCAAAATGTGAATTAATATTGGTCATCAAAAACCTTCATATGTCATCCCATATAGTAAACTAAAGTGGAATAACTTCAATCCATTTTTTCAAATATATATTTTTTTATGATGAATTTGTGTCCACCAGGGGATACTAGGTTTACCTTTACAATTAAGTCAAATTCCCATAATGAAAAAGGCCATGGTGAAACAATTGGTTGTAATTCATGTGATGACACGTGATTAAAATTACTAAGATTTTGGAATTTTAAACATAGTCTTATTTGTTCTATATATTCTTATTCCATTGTAGGCCAGTCATAACCCTAGAATAATAGTTTTTGAGACATGGCAAATCTGCTTAAATGCCCACCACATTTACTATCATGCATTTATAAAAGTGAAGTGCATGCTTAATATTTATTCAAGACTCAAAATAATTGCCCATAAAAACTTTGTTTGAATAAAATAATTTCCAATAATAACATAACAAATTATTTCATGATCTAATTTCAAATTATCATTTCATGAAAAATAATATGGTATATAGGCTCTATAAATAAAATTATAAATATTATTTTACCATTACATGTTTAGAGTACCAGAAGTAACAACAAGAACAACCAATGAATTCCTTTTATCAAGATAAATATAAGGATTTCATAAATATTAAATTTTAAAGTCCATATGATCATCATCAAAATTCATGAAGGATGCCACACTTTCCATGGCATGTGTATGGTAGTTATATTTACATGGAATACTATCAATATAAAATGTGTCAAATTCTTTATGAGATTACCTTTCATTTCTTTATATGGTACAAGATTTTGTTCTTTGGTTTGGTAATGATTAGTAACTTGATTAACAACCAATTGATAATCTCCAAAAACTTGGATGTATTTTATATGAAGCTTATGTGATATAGACAATCTAATGATCAAAGCCTCATATTAAACTATATTTTTGGTGTAAGAGAAGGCTAATTTTTAAGATAAAGGCATGTATTCACCCTTGTGGGTACAAAATACAATATTATCATTCACCCCTATTATACATTTTGATCCATCCAAAACCATTATCCATGGATTGGAAGATAGATTATATGCTTTGAAAGCATCCCAAAAATCTTTGATGAGCAGAATTGAAGTTGGTAAAGAAGCCATAGTTAAGTTGTCGACTATGACTTGTCCTTTTATTGAATTTTGGGATAAATATTTTAGATAAAACTTAATAAGCTACGTCACCTATTTTTATATGTGTTTGTTTAGTTGTGTTTTAGTCATAAGGAAACTTAATGGGTCTTATTTAATTATAACATGAATCTCATTATTGAGAAAATATCCTTGTAGTTTACGAATAGAAAAAACTAAGGCTAACTTTTTTTTCCATTATTGTATATTTACAATTATAATCAAATAGATAGAGACTAATATAATAGATTGAATGCTCTTTGGATTATCATCAAATCATGTTAGTAGGTCTTTTAGGGCCTCATGCATGGTCGATATGTGAATAAGTAATGGTATATATAGAATAGGAGACATAAGTATTGGGGGATTTGACAAATAAACTTTTATTTAATAAAAACATTTTTTGACATATGTCATCCATATGAATTTCATATATTTTTTTAGAAAATTGGTGAAAAGGATTTTTTATCAACCAACAAGGCAACAAAATATCAAATATCCTAAATACATCCCCAAAATCATAAAAACTATTCTAGAATTTTTTGTAGTTGAATTTAAATGACATATTTGAACTTTTTTTATATAAAAATCAATGCCTCATTGGGAAATAATGTATCCTAAGATTTTTCCCAAGGATGCCCCAAAAACACACTTTTTGGGGGTTTAATCAAACATTGAACTTAAGCTCACACTTGAAGATTTTTCATAAATTAGTAGCATGGTCCTAGCGATGTTTTGATTTTGAAAGTAAATAATCAATACAATCATAAATATTTTCTTGTATAAAATCATTAAAATATATGAGTCATGTCCCTTTGATATTTGGTTCCTACTTTTTTTAATCTAAAAGGAATATCTTTATTAAAAAATGTACCCTAAGAAATGGTAAACATGATCGATTATTGATCTATAAGTTTAATTTTTATTTGGGTTATATTAAAGGAATCTATACATAAATTTTAAATGTCTCATATCTAGATATATAATGTACAATCATGTTGATATTAGGTAATGGGAAATCATCTTTAGGACAAGCTTTATTTAAACCATAGTAATTGATGAAATAATGAATGTCACCATTGAATTTTTTGATAGGGATAATGTTAGATACCCAGTCATAATGTGAAATGTATATTATAAATTAAGTGTCTAAGAGATTTTGAATTTCATATTTTACCAATAAACACCAGTTTTAGGATGCATTTTTACTAATTTTGCATCTTGGTATAAGAATATGTTACGCATTTCCATTGATGGATTAATCTTAGGAATATATAACTAATCCCAAGGAAAACATTTTAAGAAAATAATGGAGGACCTATTGATAGTATTTTTCTTCATCATTTT
>JARHVA010004247.1:5000-65000 GCA_037957365.1 Torreya grandis
TAGTAATATATTACCAAATAGTAATGCTCATAAACTAAACAATGTGCATATGGTAACATCTATACATCATTATAATACATGGGCATGAGATTTACAATCTTATTTCCATGGTTTTGAGTTTTAAAATAAAATTTACTTCCATTACATTTCATGACCATGAGATACCTAATGATGGATTAAATAATGGTCCTATATACATACATGGTTTTGCTGACTATCATCATTATATCACACATAGAATAATGATTGACAATGGTTCTATAAAAAATATTATCTCAATTTTAATTTTATCTAATCGAGGATATACTGAAATAGATTTACTTGGTACAACTATGGTATTACATATTATGATAGTCATACATGCACACCCTTAGGTAGTATCACTCTTGTAATTATAGCTGATCCTCAACCTGTACTATTTTAGTTTTACATTTCACCAAATGTATCATCACATGATATATTATTTATATTCCCTTAGATTTATTAGATGAGAGAAACTATTTTTAAATGACATAATTGTGCCAATATTTCATGCAATATATACTATTCGTGGTAAAACTTTTCAGAGTCATATTTTACCTTAGAGATCACGTGTAACTAACTATTGTACCCTAAAATGAGTGAAAAATTACCCTTGTGTGATCCTTGTATCTATTTAAAAATCATATTTTATGGTACCTAATATATTTGAAACTATGATATGAAAGTTCTTAGAGCTTTGATTCCTATTGTTGCACCTCTGAGATGCATGTCATCTAGTCATTCATGTACTATGATTGATTTGTGAGATAGAGTAGTTATTTTATCATGATATATTATTATGTAGTCTATAGTGGCTCCTTTATTCCATTATAATCATACTCATCATGTGGTTTTTTAAATTATTTCACATCTTGTGATCATTTTTAAGATACATTAATTGACATATCAGACTCTTATTCTCATGAATTTTATGATATAAACTAGATTTTTTGTTATCCCTATTAGTCTGCATCTTTAACTATATTGATATATATTTATTTCACTATAGAATTATTAATATACATATATTTTTATTCTATATGATGTGTATTACATGTGCTTTCTTCCCTATAGTTTTATTGCATTCTTCTATCTTATAGATATTTCACCTTGGCACTTATCTTCCATTGATTGAGATTATTTTATCCACTTGTTTTATGTTGATTTATATATTGGATTATCCCTAGAAATTTTGATTGTTGATCCCATTTTGAGTACTTGGATTGGATTTCAAATGATGAAAACAAACACACACACACACACACACACACACACACACACACACACACACACACACACACACACACACACACACACACACACACACACACACACACACACACACACACACACACACACACACACACACACACACACACACACACACACACACACACACAAACATCATGTCCTATCATTCATTAGGTTATAATGGAATTTTTAGGTTTCTTAGAACCCTCAACTTTTCCATCTTATTTATTCCCTTTGGATTGTATTTTCTATTGTGTGAGATTTACTTTGTCATAGTTTCTAATGTCCCCATTTTATAAATAAAACATTGGAAGAATACCACTAGCCTATTTAAATCCCATGGAATTAGTTGGGTGTTATATGGGAATTTTAATGTGGGTCACTATTCACAAGGTACTATTCATTGACACTATTCACATGTCACTATTCATGGTGACATGGCAAGAGATGTGGATGTGATGTAGCTGATGATGTAGCAAAAAGGTGAATTATGGAGTGATGTGGCATGGCCCACATGATAATATATGGCATGTGAAGATGTGGAGCATAATGCTCCACTTGGTGACATAAATATTAATATTTTATAAGTTCACATGCTAAATAAAGAAAAGGATGAATAATATAGGTACCACACTTTAGTGAAATAGTGTTTGGACATGTGAGGACCCTTTGAAAGAGTCAAAAGGTGATTATATCTTATTTGGGAATAATTGGGGTCATATAGGGGAAGATGACAAGGACTACACTATTTTTGATTTCTCACATGTGCGAAGGTGGGATGCCATTATTGGAGTCACATGGGTGACTAACCTTCTCTAGGAATCTGGGGAAGTGGGAGGCATGATAAAGTATTCATAATTAGCTCACATGTGTGAGTGAGGAGGACACTTTTGAGGCACATGGGAAAGTGGGAGACCAAAATACAAGTCAAGGGATCATCATGCGATCTAATTTTGACTAAATTGCATCTTAAGGTAACCCTTCACATGGGTTACTAAGTATATGGTGCATCTCTCTCTCTCTCTCTCTCTCTCTCTCTCTCTCTCTCTCTCTCTCTCTCTCTCTCTCTCTCTCTCTCTCTCTCTCTCTCTCTCTCTCTCTCTCTCTCATTATTTTATATATAAGCATGATTTTCCATTATAATAAACATCTTTGAAAATCATAAACAAACACGCCCCCCCGGCCCGCCCCCCCCCCCCCCCCCCTTTTATTGTAAGTTTGAACTTGTGTTCAACTTTATATCTTTCTTGGATGAAATCCTAATGGAGGTTAAGATCAATGGATGAGAACATATTGATTTTTAGACCAAAGGATGAAAAACCTTTGGTTTAGTAGGAGAATTCCATTCAAAAATTGTGAAGGTGCTTCTATTGTAGATTCAAATTATCAATGTGAAAGTGTGTGTATTGTTTATAGTTCTTTCAGTGGAGTTGTGTGAAGAAGTGTGTTTGTGGTTATCCCTAGTTTTTAAGTGTGGTAATTATATAATATTTTTTGAAATTTATTTTATGTAAGTATTGATGTTGATGGATATTATCTCTTATAATATCTTATATAATCCAATTATTTGAATGTATAAGCATAGATTTATAGTGTCTTTGGTTTTGTGTAAGAATCATAATAGTAGTATAGTGTGTTGTTCATGGGTGTTTCCCCATATTTTATTAAGTGTATTTTCAGATTATAGTTTATGAGTTGAGTTGGCTTATGTTAGTGTGAGTTTTAGTTTGAGTGATTGAGGACTAGTTTCCATATTTATGAGTGTGTATGTCAATTTTAATTTTGAGTATAAATCCATAAGTCTTGAGTTTGAATATTTTAGTTTTTGGGTGATTATATTAACTATCCCATTTAGGATATTATATAGTTTGTGCTCATGTTAAGTTTTTTATTCTAGATAGTTGCAAAAATTAAAATAAATTATTAAATTTAAAATAAATAAATCATTGGTTACATATCTACCTATGTTATAGAATTGAATATCAATACATACTACTTCTCATGGTATTTCCTTGAGTATGTGTTATGAACTTATATAGATTACATAGGAATATGGACCATTTAGATGTCATGTGGTTTTATGGACAACACCCTAGGGGGATGGTAACATTGTGGAAATGTTTAAAATAGAGGCATAACTTTCATACAAAAAATTATAATGGTAATATTTTTCATAACCATCTATTATCATTTTGAGATAATTTACATAGATCATACAAAGCTTGACATTACCTAGATATTGTTTTCTAATAGATATTTATATGGACTAGTTACATCATGACTGTATACATAGTATTATGTGTGAGCCATTTTTTGTGCATCCTTTTCTATAGATGATCCTATTGACATGTAAAAATATTTTGACTCCCATCCTTACGTGCTATCTCACTAAATGTTTTGGTACTAGCTTGGGTGTCATTGATTTTTATATCATATGACATTGCTATGATGTTTATCATGCCTCCTATTATACTATGTTTTGAACCATGATATATATCATGTACTATTTTAATGTATAAATATGTGGTACATATGTTTCTATAATACAAAATATGCATATATGGGGGGATGCTACTTGTGCATTTTTTTCATTGATATACCTATCCTTACTAGGTTCCTATTTTCCACATCGAGGAATGTTGGTTGTCACTATATTTATTTTTATTAGGGGGCATGGTATCCTTAAATTGATACTATTATGATGTTATATTTATTAAACCATATGAAACTTATATGTGAAATTTGGGGCATGAGTAGTTACCTATCTAGCTTATTATGGAGCTTTACATGTAATATTTTACAATAGTTACATGTGTTTTATGAAAATTTCAAATGGTATCATATATATATAAATTTATTACAAATTATCCTTATAAATATATTATTTTGAGATGAGTGATTATAGGAATATTTTATTCAATCCCTCACCTCAAAAGGGGTGCATATATCATAGTTATTACATAGTACTTTCCTCTTAACATAAAGTTAGGCATGAGAAAATTTTATAAATTATGGATAAAATGTTACTCTAATAAAATAATATGTACTTCCTTGATAAAAAAATGGATTGGGTTCACAAAAATTTGATACAAGTGTTGGCTACCATTCAAGGCTTGTAATATTTTTTAAATTAGAATAAATGAAATAGGGCCATTAATTTCACTTTGTGAAAATATTGGGTTTGATATAGAGAAGGTGTATGCATTCCTATGTTATTTTAAAATTCAAATTCAAATTTAAAATTTAAAGTTCTTATTCTAATATTAACTAATTGTAACAATTGGAAATTGTTTCTACTTATGTCAACAACTTTAGTGTGGATGGAACCTATCTAGAGAATTATTCAATCCCTCCACTCTTCCATATGTAGGTGAAGGTATGTAATTTAATTATATATATTTATATACTTTTTTGCACAAATGCATTAAATCACATTTGAAAACTAAACTAGTGTAATTATTAGACCCCTGATTTTGGTACAAGACCCTTTTCCATAATGTCTTTCCCATATTTTTTCATGATTAACACACTTATGCATAATTTATTAATTTTATGAATATTAATAACTATAAATACCCCTTATTTAGTTATAAACCTTATAATTTTTTTTAATCCTTCTCTAAATTTATTGATTCTTAGCCTTGAGCTTATTTAAGCACATTCATATGCTACTACCTAAACCTTGAACTATAATTTTACCTAGGATAAGATTGTTGGTCCCAACATCCATGCCCTTCATCATTTTGTGGGTTTCTATACCTTTGGTTACAATACATGTGTCTTAATTATCACTTATTACTATTTACTAAGTCAACCTAAGTAAACATAATGTCTTAGAGAATCCTCTATATACCATCATTCTAATTCATTATCCATGCAAATGAGAGAGGGGGAGAGAGAAATAAAAGAGAGGGATCAAACATATATTATTATCCTCCATAATTCAATTTAGAGATAAAATTTGAAATATATATTACCACATGTATGATGGATTCATATTTATGCATCACTCTTTACTACTAAAACAAGGTTTAGGTGTAATTGCATGTAGTTACATCTTCACAACTAGGAAGATAAGGTCCAAAACCTTTGCTCATAATTCCATTCACATTGCATATAACTATATTTAGGTCTAATTTTGGTTTATATAATAAAATACAACTCTCATAATGGTTACAGATCTATAACTTTCATTTTTCATGAGTTGATAAAAATCTAGGTTAAATAAGGAAGAAGACATCATTTCTATATTTTTGCCTATCAAATCAGAGAATAAGAGGTATAAAAAGGTATGACATCAAGAAATAAAATTTTAAACAAGACACAATAAATATAGTAGGAAAGGTACATCATTCAAAACAATTGATCAATGATCCCACCTAGTGCATGATCAATGTACGCATTGATCTCATCCCTATATAGTCACATATCTAGATTTTGTACAAAGGAAAATACAAACATAGATAGTCCACATCGACACTAATAATTATATAAAGTATTAAGGTGTGATTGTGCCATCATATTTTGTTCATTTCAACTTTAGTTATTAAATTAACAATTTCCATTGGCATGCCTAATATTTTAAGTTATTATGGTAGATCTAAAAGTATGATTTTACATTGTTGAATGGTATATATCCAAAGTGAAATAATTTTGTATTATTTAATTGATAAACACTAAAAATATAAAACACATATAGGTTACACTAGGCTCAAATTACCCTAGATTTTTAGGGTTCCATTAGCACAATTCATATTTTATTCCCATTATCTCTGCATATAGAAATAT
The DNA here is from genome assembly GCA_037957365.1 of Torreya grandis. NCBI lineage: Eukaryota > Viridiplantae > Streptophyta > Pinopsida > Cupressales > Taxaceae > Torreya > Torreya grandis. The sequence continues at coordinate 11,061 of JARHVA010004247.1, forward strand.
CACCATATTTTCGAGGCACATCATATTTTTAAGATTTATTCCATAGATATTGAAACCTGAGATAATTTGTATTTAATTATTTTCTCTAATGTGGTATTATAACAAGGGGTGATTATTTAATTCCATCTTTAGGGACTCACACTCTCTATACATTCATGGTTGATTTACCCACATAAAGTTACATGATTATATGAATGTTATGATTTTTTCTATATGATTTGGTAGTACATGTTATGGTTTAATTCATGATATGATTTATGAAATGATATAAATTTTGATTGCTTTAAAAAATTTAAAATTCATGTTATATGAGTAACTGGTTAAATATTATGCTAATGTTAGTAATGAACTTTTATGCTCTATCCTTAGTTATTGTCATCATTTTTTTTACATTTTAAGTAAGGGATTAGGGAATTAACATGATAAGTCAATTACAAAATTTCATCAACATTGTAACATGGTTTTCACAATTAATTTACTCTGAGGGTCACATCATATGATCTTCATGGAGTGACAAAATGATTTACCACTATTGAAAATACAAGTAGCCTTAACCCAACTTCAAATATACATTTATCTAATTTTTTATATACTTGGTTACCTTATTTTTATTTTTAGGACTTATCCATAAAATTGGATATCTTAGGAATTTTACTCAAAATATCAATATCCACAACAAAAAAAGTTTCTTCTATGTCAACTATAATAATCATTGGGTAGCCAAAAAAAATTCACTCGATGCTTCAACAAACATGATATTATGATCACCTTGGTATATGTTCATTTTTGTATGAATCCTTTGTTAGAAGGCTTGATACTAAGTACATAGTCAATGGGTCCTATATTACCCCTTCTTCCCCAACTCTCCCCCCCGCCCCCCGCCGTCCCCCGCAAAGTTTTATGAAGACAATAATTGGTATAGTACTCACCACCAAAAATGTAACATCCACTAGGGGAATATCTTATTTTTAAATTTTCATCCATTATTCCCATTTTAATTTCATCCCTTAGGAAAATTATAATTCTTTGAGAAGTTCAAATCATTCCCATATCTTAATTTCTTGCCATTAGATTGGTTCATGAATATTTCACCTTTCTTTTAAGGCTTATTCTTAAAATTAGGGGTTGTTTTATCAAAAATTGGGAAATAGAGATATGATAATCCTAATTATCAAAAACTATTGTAAAAAATTAGGTCAAATGCTATAAATATGAAATAAATGACACAAAATGATTTGAAACTTGTTAAATTTAGAAATATACCAAAAATTAAATGTGCCAAATAAATACACTTAGCTATAAATTAGATTTGCATGACTATGAATGTAATTATGAAACTAAATTTATGACTGTGTGAGGACACTATGAATGAGGAACAAGACCTCGCTTGAATTTGGGACAAGGTCATTATAATTAAATAGGGGTCTCATATGCTAGTGTCCTTGGGGCACATTGACATCTAGTGAGTTTTTTGAAATATATGAAAGTTTGGACCTATTAAAATTCACATGTTGATTTTGTGTATGTGACTAGATTAGTGTGATTCACTATAAAAACCATTATATACCTTCTTCACTTGGAAACCATATCTCAAGAGGCCATGAGGTAAAATAGAATAAATGGGAAAAAGGGTTAGTGTTGTAAGTTATGATTAACCTCAACACCCCTACATTGAGTGTTACCTACATACCATTATTATAGGGAGGGATTAAGTTTCATGAAGTTCTCCCAAACCATAGTGGTGTGTATGAAAAATTGGTGTAATTTTAAATGTTGTTTTACTCCTAGTGTGATTAAGTACTTCAATAATCACCTATAAACTTAGAGGTGCATTCAAACTTATCTTAAGGTTACTAGGGATGCGTGGACTCTAAATTGGAAAAAATAGGTGATTTTCTCTCAGTGTGTATTTAGATATTATGATGTTTTTTAATCATATGAACCTCTTATGGATAATGGTTAGAAAATGTGGCTTTATAGTGATAATTTTTGAATTCATTTACATAATAATTGCAAAATGTATAAGAAGACCCATTTGGTGAATTTGAATTTGAGACAATAATTATTATTTTAGGAGAGTATGTAGTTAGTGGATGAGGACACTACTAGTGAAAAACATAGTTCTAAAGGAGAAACCTTGTTTAAGGAGTAGAGAAAACTAAATTGGAAGTGTGGATCAAGCTTATAAATAGTTTAAGATACTTAGAATGGTGAATAGGGATATTTAAAATCATAAATTTCTTAAGATGTAAGGATCATACACATAAAATTAAATGAATGATGATCAAAATACCCTAAAAATAGGCATGAAATAAGTGTGTACAAGGATTGGTCACAATTGTATTATTTTTTCAATAAATGTTAATTTATATGTCTATAATGGTATATATGAAGGTTACAATAACTTTATATTCTCCTTGTTTTAATTCCTTTCATATGAAATTGCCTTAAATTTCTAATATCATTTAATGGTCTTATTGAAAATGTGGTATATAGAGGTGGGTAAATAGACATCTTTTCTACTCCAATATGAGGATTTAGTCCCAAGATGGACTTGCTAATGTAATTACACTCATCCTTATAATATTATGACACATAATTAAGGAGTCGATTAAATGTATCCTTATATTGAATTACTTATAACTATCCCTATCGTACATTATAACACTTTGTTATCTTATCATCATAATACTATTGGGGAATCCATTGATTTTTTTACATGGTAACAAATTAATTCTAGATGGTATATGTAGGAGTTTATCCTATCTTATTTTTCTTATTATCCCACTAAGAATAAGATTCACCAAAAACATAATAGATTCCCTAGGCCATTTTTGTCTCCTTTAAGAAACCATGGAGCTAAAATTATTTATCTATCTCTATGAACCAACCCTATATTCCATCTCCAATGATTATTCCATAATTTTTTTATGGGGAAATAACTCTAAAGTTACCAGATAACTCTAGCTCAAACTCAAACTTGTTGTCTTCATAATCTTTTCCCACACCATTATGATTGCCATATTGATTCTCATCATGATTCTAATTACCAATTCTATGATTGTCTTCCTATTCTTCTTCAATTTTGTTTTCCACTCAAAATTATTGTTCAAGGGTAGTCATGTAGTCATATGTCTCAATTATCATCACTATAATTTAATAAATCCTTTCTCCCTAATTTTATTTTTGATTATCATTACCTCAAATTTCATTACCTTTAGTGTAAACCATGGTATTCATGGATTTGAGACAAAGAAATGTCATGTTATCACTAGATTAGGATTTCAATAGGACTAATCTTTGAAGCTAGACTTTGAGACCACAATGTAATAACCCATTTGATCACTTAAAATAAAATGGGAAATTTTATTCTTAACAAAGTCACTACTAATCTTGAAATTTCCTATTTAATTCCTTAGTATTCTCATATCACTCCCATAAGAAATACATTATGATATGTATGGGTTTTTTTAAGGTATGGGAAATGAGATAATTGTGTTTATAAAATGTAAGACATAGATTCAATATAGATATTCAATTTTATCTATAACAATTATAGTATGGGGTTGAGTCATATGAGGATTTATAACATAACATAGGTCTTTGGCCAAAGCAATGATTATATTAATAATTTTTCATGTACATCCTACAGTCTATTTTAATTGTGTCTCATATATTTTTAGTAGAGAGTGATGATTTTTATGGATTTATTATCTTGTTCTATCCATATTGAATAATTTTGATAATGACTTGTATTTGTGTTTCACATGGTTTTTTAATACTCTCTCTAGTTGGATACTTTATTTATACCCTTGTTAAATTGTAGGATAAACCTCATTTTATAGGTTTTAGGGATCCTTTATGGCTCTATGGATAGAGTTAAAATACCTTGATGATGTTATTCCTATTCTTTTTATACTTGTTGTTGTCATATGGTTTAGGTGTATGACTAAGAAATTTTTTAAACCCATGTGGATTAGAAACTATTTTATTACATTAATGTAACATTAATTGGATCTTATTATAACATGATGTATTGATTAATCATACACTAATGTATTACATTATTTTAACATTTATTGGATGTAATCATTATAAGATGTATTGATGAATATTATGATTAACATATGTATCCATGAACCAATAGGGTTGGTTGTTTTCCCACATGTAGTTACATGATTATAGGAATGTTAAGATTATTCTTATATGGTTTGGTTATAATTGTTATGATCTAATGCATGATGTGATTTTTTAAATAATGTTAATTTCCATTACTATAATAAATTATAACTTTCATTTTATTTGTGTAATTTATTAAATATTATGTTGAGGTTAGTAATGGACATCATATAATTTAATACTCTCTATTTAATTTTTGTCTTAATTTATATTTTGCATTTAGTAAGATCTTAAGTAATCAACTTAAAAATTAAATTACAAAACTTATTCTAATATAATAGAATGACAACATCAAAACAAAATTACACATTTTATAGTGAGTGGTTGAAGGAGTTATTACATTATGGTGTTATAGCCTAGCTTTAAATTTTTATTCTTTTGGCATAAACTAGTAGTAACATGGTATTTATTTGTCTCAACTACATAGGGACATGGTTTTCACCAAGGTTAATGGAATTAGAGGAAATTAGAATTATGAAGGTAATTTAGGAGAAAGGATATACTAGATTATAAATGATCATTAAGACTTGTGACCACATGGCCATCCTCAAATAGAAAGTTTGGGGAAAAAACAACATTGAGGAAGAACATGAAGATGACCATGAAAAATGTAATGAGAATAAATATGGTGGAGGAAGGTCTAAATACCAATGAGACTAAGAGATAGTTGAGGGTTAGTGAGCCAAGAAGGATCACTTTGAGACAAAGTTATCTAGGGACCTAAAATATATTACCCCATTGAATGCCAATGGAATTGTCATTAATGTTAGAGTGGAAGATTAGCTAATCAATATGGATAAATAATTTGAGATTCATAGTTTATTAGAGGATAACAGAGTGATTTAGAGATCCTATTAGCTATTTGATAAATAGATTTCTTAGTAGGACAACAAAAAATTGAGATAGAACTGAATCCTATAGAAACCACTTCAAATTAATTTGTTACCCTATTAAAAACTTAGTGGCTTCCCCAATTATAATTTTATGTCAAGCTGATTGAATTTTAGAATCTCTTATAGGGAGAGTTATAAATAACCTAATATTGGGAGTATTTTACTTATATCTTCAAGTATGTAACACATTTAAAAGAATGAAGGATTCCACATCAAGAAGTTCATCCTAGAATTAAATCTTCATATTGAGGAAGATTTGGATGTTCATGGAACCACCTCCATGGATTAGGGTTTTTATAAGGGTATTAAATTAGAGTAAAATATCAAATAAATTTTAGTATAAAGGAAGGAAAAAAATGAGAAGATTAAATTATTGTTACCTTTGAAAAGACCCCATACTTTAAAGAAGAATGCCTTGAAAGAAGGGTGAAATATTAAAGAACTAATCTAGTTGAAATAAACTTAAATACAAGGATGATTAGAAATTACTCAAATAAGATAATTAATTTAAGGGTTGAAGTAGAAATGGAAAAAAATAGGGGAACTAATAGATAAGATATTTCTCCCTTGGGGATATTAAATTTTTGGTGGCAAGCACTATTCCAATTCTTGACCTCATAAAGCTTTGGGGAAAATTATAAACCACTTGCACTACCTACCCAAAAATAATCATTATAGTAGAGGATTATTGTGGTAGTGAACAACCACAGAAATTATTATATTATGCCCATTGAGGTATCATGTGTAGTTTTTGGTTATCGATGACTATTATGTTTGACAAATGAGAAATGAAATGTTTTTTGTCTCCTTAGATTTTGAGTAAAATTCCTAAGAGATACATTTTTATGTCCAAATCAAGATAATGAAATATGGTAATAAAGTAGATAAAAATGTAGATAAACATATTTTTAATTCCAAATTAGGGTTACCTAGATTTTTTACTATGGTAGATATTTTTGGCAGTCATTGGGATTGTATAATTTGTTCTTAACATTAAGATTATTGTTGAAATATAGAGTTAAGGTAGATTTATTATTTAAAATTTTGACATATATTGATTAATTATGGAACCTATCTAGTTTTCACAAGTTAAGAGGCTAGTTAGCCTATAGTAAAATTTAGTGTTGCACTTAAAGAAGACACGTAAGAATGGGTACATTGCATACTCTTTTACAAGGCTACTAGATTTTCACACTGAAATTTTTTTGATGATACTACAAAGGCGGAGAGGCTTATTTATAGCAATTTTTGGGCGTTCCTGCCTGCGTCACTGGCAAGCCGGTGTCAATCCCATCATGCTTTATAGCTCAAAAGTTGTCTATAGTGAGATGCTGTTTGAAGCGTTGGATCCACATGATGATGAGGGTGATGAAGGAATCCTAGGCTGTGGGCCCAACATGTCTTTCGCTTCGTCTTCGAGGTCATCTTCGGATATCGGATTGAAAAGGCATCTTATCTGGAAGGTGCTTTGTAGATTGGTACAAGGAGGCATCTACTGACGTATAAAAGATTGGTATCAGAGCCATATTACTGTAAGTTGTGAATCATTTTTCCTATTTCATGGATCGATCTTTTGAGTTCTCAGCTTTGAAAATTTCTTTGGGAAAGATATTGCATCGAGTCTCAGGCTGTTTAATCAATTTGTCATAGGTCGTTTTATCTCTGCATCCCTTTATTCCCTTACCAGAAATTTCTCGCACACCAGAACCCAAATCTCCCCAAAATGGAATTCAAAAAAGCACCATCCACATCTACCGTAGAAATCATGAACGAATCTGAGTTTGAAGGAATGTATGAACTCCCTCCATTTGTCCCAGACCAAATATCAGACTGTCCTGATATTGATATTACTGAAGAAAATCTTGAGCAAGAAACTAGCCTATTTAAACCTCTGGCTATTAAGGCTTCCCATGTGTATAAAAAGTCTGAGTTAGTTAAATCCAAGTTTTTGTATACATCTACTTACCTATCTTTCGTAAAGCCTAGAATCAAGTCTGTAGAGTTAACCCTCTGTTACAAACCCAAGAAAACTTACCAAACAAATTTACTCTCTCTGTTACCTGAGCAAGAAATCAATTATATCAGGTCACATGAAGATGTCAAATTTGTTCATTTTGGTTTGATCAGAATACATATCAGACCCTTGATTCCTAGTAATAGTAAACCTATTTTATATTTAGCTTTGTGTGATCGCTGCCAAGTTAGCTTTAAGCATTCTTGTCAATTATCCAGCCTTGGCCGCCTGAATGATGACACTATTTGTTTTGAGTTTTGTCCAAACCTTTCTGTTGTAGTTCGCAACAGAGGTTGTAAAGAAGTTAAACACGGATCTTTAGATTGTTGGGGTTTATTCACTTCTCTGTTTGGTCTAGATATGTTTGGCGAATTCAAATATGCATCCATTAACATATCTGTTGTTTATAGTATGACCAACACCAACCACCCCAAAATCCTTGAGAATCTGCCCTATGCCAGAAGGCTAAGTGGAACTGTCCAACTGCAAAAAGGCCATATTGAAGCAGTTGAAATCCCTCATGAATGGAAACTTGACTGGTTGAAAAATGTTTCTCCCAGAATGAAGAGTCAAGCCACAGTTCACCATAGTGATGGCAGATCTGTAAATATATTGCCCAGATCCTTGTCTGTAAATTCCCGTCTCTCTCCAACCAGACCATCTACGTCTTCTTCGTGTAGATCTGTCAAAACCGGTCATATTTTGATTGAAGATGAAGAGGTAAATCAAGGCAATGATTTACCAGGTACATTGATGAGTCTTCCCAGAGAAGACATCATAGAATTCTACACAGAAGACACTACTACTCTGTACAGAGGTGGAAGATGGCCACCGCAAAAAGGTGTCCACAAGCAACCAGCATGAACTATGCAGTATTTTGCAGCTGCATACGAGAACCCCTCTAATGAGTTCAAGCAAAGGAACTACACTGTGAGATTTAATTCTCATTTCATAGAAAATTTTGATGATCTGTGTAGAGATGTTTTATCCATTAAGGATACTGTAAATACTATAGAAAAGAAAGTGTCCTCCATTGACACTAAAATAGATATTTTAGATGATAGTCTTAGTTGGCTGTCTAAAGAAGACCAAAAGGTAGAATCATCCTCAAAGCCTCTCTGTTCAGTCTCCTTTGGTCCTACATTCAAAACTGTAAAAAGATCACCTAGTCATACCCTTATGCAAAGAACCCACATACATTTGCAGCCTTGGTACTTAAATATAGATGATTTGATGAATCCCTTGAATGAAATCACTGCCTGGTGCAATACCATGTGTGTCCTTTCTATTCAAGCCCATTTAGACCAAGCTGGTAGCTCTTGCTTTGCAACAAAATTTTTATGGGGTGTCACTAGTTTATGGTGGCAGTCAATGACTGAGCCACAACAATATCAGCGTGTACATAATCAGCCAAATTCTTTAGCAGCTTTATTTTTATTATTGATTAATGAGTTTGCACCTCCAGTCGGCAATAGAGAACTGGAGTCAAAGAAATGGTTATTAAAGATGGAGCTCTGTGACTTGAAGCAGTTTGACGCCTTTGCCAAGCAATTCCGGCAACTGGCTTATGAAAGCAGATGTTATGCTTCTACTGAGATTAAGTTAAAATTTTTGCATGCAATGCCTTATAATTTGATTGACAGAGTGCTGACTTATATTGACCTCAAAGGACTCACGATCGAAGATCTAGCCCTTTCTGATGTCATGGATTTTGCCAAGCAGTAGATTATGACTTTAGTCTCTGAGACTAAGTCTATGCAAAAGCTCAGTAAGCACCAAGCATCCCAGATAGCTCTTGTATTCCCAAAAATAGCCCCATTCAGCTGTAGCCAATTTGTACCACCTCATCGCCAATAGAAGCAGTGCCGTAAGCATGTCTCCTTTAAGCACCACTCTTTCCCTAAAAAGCTTTCATATGCTCCTCCACATCATTTACTTAAGAAACGACGTAATGCTCGTCCTCCCTCAAAGCAGCCGATTTGCTATATCTGTCGCAAACTTGGCCATATTGCTCCCAATTGCTCCTACAAAAATCCCGCTGTCAAAGCTATTTTTTCCTCTGCCATAGCAGCGTGGTGGGATATCGTTGACACAGATGAAGACCTGTATCTTCAAGAAGATATTTATGAGCCTACACTCAAAGATCTTCCTGACGAAGACTTTGACAATGAAGAAGATGTAGCAGCTCTTGAATCACTTGCAGAAGAGCTGGAACAACCAATGACGAATATGCAACGTGGTGCAAGACACTATAGACCTAGACATAATGACTGGTCTATCCAGTCCAATGAAGCATATGGAGCCTGGTCATGCCACCACCATGAAGTGCCTGAGCGACCAGAGAAACCCAGAGGAAGAGGATACTCCAGAGGAGAATCATCTAGAGGGAGATAGCCCTCTCAACCGAGACAACCTCCCATAATGCACAGACAAGATCATCCTCCTGTGCAATATCCAAGCTCCTTCAAGCCAAGCAACTCCTGGATAAAGAACAAGTTCACTAGTAGAGAGCTGCCAAAAGAAATAAGAGAGCCTATATGGGAATAAATCCTACCAGCTAAAGAACCTGTCCTAGTAGCAGATCCTAGGTGGGATTGTGACAATGAAGAGGATGAAGTCGATAGTATGTTTTACTCTGACCAAGATTACTGCCCTGGTGAATGCAGTAATCTCCAAGAAGAAGAAGCTGAACCAGAAGAAGAAGAAGTCTACCCTAAACCAACAATCGTTCAGGATCCAGGAAAGCAAAAACTGGTATGTACCAGTATTCCTTCCTTAGAACTACCATAGCCTGTCTATCTAAACCATTTGATTAATGGTAGATTTGCTCAATTCTTTACACTAGAAATAAATGGCAGACTGGTAGATGCACAAGTAGACACTGGTGCTTCTCTCTCATTTGCTAAACCATAACTCATCAATGACTGGAAGACACTTGATGAGAACCAAGCTTACAAGAGCATTGATGTTCAGGGGAATAGTTTTACCTGTAGAAACTACAAACACCAACAGCCCCTTCACATCCAAAATAAAATCTTCCACTGTGATTTTTTTGCCCTAGAGAAGATGCCCATTGACATCCTCCTTGGAGGCTCATTTATTGATAGATTTACACCCTATGGTGCTATTGCAAAAAGCATCATGTTCACCATAGAGAATGAAAGGCTTCACATACCTCACCTTATATATGCCACAGAGCAGTTTCCCAGCTCCATGACTCAGAGCCCTGAAATAATCCCAGCCGAGATAATAGAAATTGGAGAAAGGATCAAGTCCTCTATTTGCTCAGAAAACCCTTAGCAGTTTTGGTCCAAAGCTATGCCTGAAATGGAGATTAAGATACTTGAAGGCAAGCATATGAAAATTGGGAAAAGGATTCCCATACCGGCACAGGATTATGATGATATGGAAACACAGATCAAAGATCTAGAAACACATGGCTTCATTGAAAAATCAATCTCTCCTTTCTGTTGTTACGCCTTTATGGTAAACAAGCATTCAAAATAGAAAAGAGGAAAAAAGAGGATGGTCATAAATTATAGACCATTAAATGCTATAACAGAGCCATATCCATATCCAATACCAGATAAAATCTACTTGCTTGAGAAAGTTGCAGCCTACAAATATTTCTCACAGTTTGACTGCAAGTCAGGCTTTTACCAGATACGAGTCAAAGAAGAAGATAGAGCCAAGACAGCCTTCAACTGCCCCTTTGACCACTTCCAATGGACTGTCATGCCTTTTGGCCTTATGAATGCGTCAGCATATTACCAGGCGCATATGGATAAAATCTTTGGTGGCACTTCTCATTTCCTTTGTGTATATATTGATGATATTCTAATTTTTAGTAATTCTTTAGATGAGCATGCTACTCATCTCTCCCAATTCTTTCAGCTGGCACAAGATGCAGGAATAGTCCTTTCAGAGACTAAAATTTAGTTATGCACAATTGAATGCAATTTCCTTGGCATGGTGATCCGAGACTCGAAACTGCAAGTCCAGCCACACATAAAAGAAAAAGTCATCAGTTTTCCAGAGCAACTTGATAAACAAAAGTTGCAGGATTTTTTGGGATTATTAAATTATTTAAACAGTTTCTATCCTAACTTTGGTGAAGACAGGTACATACTGCAAACCCTTCTCTAGAAGAAGAAGACATTCCATTGGGAAGAACAGCACACAGCTGCAGTACAGAAAATCAAAGCTAAGGTTGCTACCTTACTTGAACTGCATATCCCAAAATCCCAACAAATGAAAGTTTACACCGATGCCTCTGACCTCGTATGGGGAGGAGTAATTGTTTGTATAATAGATAGTAAAGAGTTTGTTTGTGAATTTTATAGTGGTGTTTTTAGCTCTGATGTATTAAAATGGATCTCCTCTGATAAAGAGATCTATGCTGTGAAAAAATGTTTAGAGAAGTTTATGCTAAAACTTCTACATCTGCCACACTTTGTCATTGTAACCGACTGTACTAGATTTCTGACCTTCAGAGAAAAAGCTCATGGTTAGAAAGATGGTCGCGGAAAATATGTCCGATGGCAGGCATTCTTTCATCAGTTTAATTTTTCTGTGGAGCATATTATAGGATCTAATAATGTAATTGTAGATTGGCTTAGCCAGAATCCTCCAGCCACATTGATGCATCAGCCTACACCTGGTTTCAATCTCACCAGGATTTTAAACCAAGGATTTGACTCTATGAATGTTCTTGTTCAAGAACAAATCCTTAGAGAAGGCCTGCATCCCCGATATATGAGGATCTCCTATGCAGCAGGACAAGACCTGCAAATGTCTGCAGCAGTGACACTTCAAGCTAACCGCCGCCAAAGCTCAGGAGTCATCACCATTGAAAGGCTCAACAGTGAATTCTTGTACCACCAGTTCACTAAGCTACTAAAGTGACCACTATGGACGTGGTGCATTTGGATCAGATCTACATTCAACAAACATCTGTATCGTTGGATTACTCGGCATGGCCCGCATAGAATTCATGAAGAACAAAATCATGATCAAGATACGGTAGTGCATACAATCATTCACCGACAGCTTGATTGGGAATCTTATTTCCACTGCACTCCAAGACACACACCATGTGAGGCGGGACCCCCAAATTGTTGACATTGGCATCTACAAAGCTTACTCAATGCACATTTATGAAATAAGTAATTAGGAGGATACATTTTAAGATTTTTTAAACTAATATCAAGATATATTCCTATATGATTTTATTAGACTCCCTCAGAGTATAGTTTTCTATTTCTTAATAGATATTTTACTTGAATTAGAGCCCAAGTCAAAATATCCTTATTGAATGATAAAAAATGAAAAATTTTAGTTAAATTTAAAACTTCATGAGATTATTTTTAAGGGATTGATCCAACCTATAATGTCACCATTGTGTGAATCTATTGTGTTCATATAAATAAAGGATGGAACACTCATGCTTTTTATTGAATATTAGATGCTAAAGAAATAAATAGTAAAAAATAGGTACTCTTTGCTACATGTTGATGATATATTTATTCAAATGTGTGGAGAAAAATATTTATGGAGATATATTTGTGAGTAGGGTATCATCAACTAATAATTCATGAAAAAATATCATAAAAATATGAAGTAGTTCTAGAGTTCCATAGTAGATCTTGAGTTCCTCAATAGCTCTTGAGGTCTATAGACCAAATCTTGAGTTGGCTCATTAGTTACCCACACTAGCTCTAGAGGCTCCTAATCTATCTCAAGAGGTTACCATTCTTATTGATGTAAGAGCATACAAGGAATCATGAAATTAGATAAATCATTACATTGTTGAAAGGATGAAATGGATATGTTTTAGGGAAAATAAAAACTATCATCAAGAACATCCCTCAAGCTAAACACGACTACATATTTGGATTCATCTCTAAAATTAGTGCAATGTCAAAAAAAAGAATTATCTTGATTTGAGTCCATATGTAAAAGCTATGGTCATTTTAAGAATCACTGATCTACTTTTAGAGGTCACGAGTCTATCTCTAGAGGTCATAGTCTAGATTTATAGGTCACTAGTTTGGCTCTAAAGGTCACCGATCTAGCTCTAGAGTTTGCTAGTTTAGCTCCAAAGGTTTCTAAAAGAATAATATACCTATTACAGAGATATGAAGATCAATTATATATGTCTTAAGTTATTTTTAGAAAGTATTTTTTATGGAAAACATAGAAATTTATAAAAATATATATTTCCATATACAATCAATGTATTTATAGTCATTCTCTAAAATGGCTATGAATACATTGAAATTTTGTTGTCAGAAGATGGGTAAATGACTATAACTACTAGGACATTGTATTTAACTCATAAATGTAAAATTTGTGCAAGACCCAAGATTTAGTGCTTTCCACATTTTAATTATAAAATTTGGAATGATGTTGTTTTGAAATGATATATATCTTGGTTAGGATTTCATTTGTTAGGTTGTTAGACTATTTTGGAACCTGTTGTAAACATTGTAGTATACATATAACATCTTTATTGATAGGAATAGAACTAGAAGACTAGATTGATTATTTAAGATTGTAAGAGTTGGATTGAATAAAATATATGAGTATTTTATACAGTTTATTGTTTTATATCATATTCCAAAGGTTGATCAAGGGCCCACTTAACCCGAGGAAGAAAGACATATTATAATGGTATTTATAGATTATATTTATTTATGTTTTATTTTCCTTTATGAATATTAATTTTAATCTTATAATATCATAAAACTTAAAAACTAATTGGATATATAGACCAACAATTGTTTAGTTTCCTTTCATTCAATGTGCATTTCAATTCTTGTAATTTCAATTATGGAAGTGTGTTTGATTTATGAAATTTAAATTTCTTACAAGTTTGTTTGAATTAAATTAGATGTGTTAGAAAGAACTATTACCTAAAATTCTTCTTGTCTATATTTTGTATAACATTTAAACACTAATCATATATTGATAGGAATTAAGTAAATAAAGTTAATTAAATGAAGAGGATTGATGAAACTCATCATTTTAAAAGATGACATTAAAGTGCATTATATAGGCCACATCATTTTAAAATATGGTATTTCAATCAATCTAGTCAGGATTCATGCAATCATGGACTAGGCTATGCCTTAAAATGTTCATAGGGTATGTAGATTTATGGGGTTAGTTGATTATTAGATGAAGTTTATTTAGGGATTTTCCAAGATATATACTCCCATAACTTGTAAAATAAAACAAATACTTTTTAATGGTGTTAAATATCTGTAATATATTTTCAACACATCAAAGAGAATTTGATTTTAGCTTTGATACTAAATTTACCCAACCCAAATAGTAACTTCAAGGTGATGGTTGATGCATTAAGAGAAGATTTAGGTTGAGTTTTGATGCAAGAGGGAAAATTTAGGGATAATGAATCATAAAAATTAAAACTATATGAGTTTAAATATGCTACTCATTACTTTATTTATGGGGTTAAATTAAACCAGTCATTTAGTTAAAGCTATGAGTGGAAACCCCCTTAATTTGATTGGGTTAAGCTAAACTTTGATAGTGATTAAAAAAGAAATATAGGTTAGGAAATTATAGGATATATAATTTGGTAAAACTAATGATCCTTAATTTGAGATTCAAAATCATTCCTCTCTAAGTCTATAAAAAATGAGTTTGAGTTCCACATGTTAATATTTGGCCTTTAGCTATGATTAAGACTAAACACCAAAAACATAGAGATTGAATGAGACTATCGACTAGTAATAAATATAGTCAATAGTGGAAAGATAATTAAATGGGACTTAATTAAAATGTACAATAGGTCCATTTTTTTTTCAAATCTTCTTTTATACTTCGATCTCAAATTGTTATTTAGAATGCAATAAAGCAATAGGTCATTTATAAAATTTGGGCGCTAGATCGGAAGTATTAGTTTTATAGAAAGTTTATGTATTTAAAATTTTGAAAGATTAAATTTTACAGTGCCTGAGGATATTATTTATCAATCTCCCTTAGTTCGATAGTGATATTTTATCACCATTTATTATCTTAGTAATCATCAAAAAATATATGAACATCTCTATCAACTCTATATCCATTGACACCCTTCACCTCTCTTAAAAATCATGGATCCCTTGTTGTTCTTGAGATACTTTTATTCCCTTTGTGTATAATCTCTCTTGCATCACCATTAATGAATCTATTTCTTCTCATGTTTTTGTTTATCCCATTTTTACCTCCTCCACCACTTGTATCTCACTTCATTCATCTTCATTTCCTCCATTCTTACTCACATAACTATGTTTTTATCTTGTTTTCACCATCTTGAATTTCCATTTACCATCCCTTCAATCTCTCATGACCCTGTTATTGGGACCAACATACCCCCATTTTTTCTACTTGTAAAAAATAGGGCCCCTTGTGAATGTTTTAAAACATCTGCACCTTGATTTGACTTTGGAAAGGTCATTCTTTATTAAAATTTGAAGATTGCTCACCTAAAAAGGAATGAACCTCTACATATTTGATTGTGATTGTGCTTTATGTGCTAACCCTACTAATGGTTATCTTTGGATGATGAATCATAGTTTCCATGAAGAAATGGAAGGTTACCAAATGGAAAAAACCTATCATTTGAATTCAAAAAATGGCGGGGGGAAACTTAGTAGGAAATCATATTTATTTCTATAAAAAAACCTTGAGTCTAATTTTATATAACAGCTCAATCATGTTTTCAACATGACCAAACCTTAATATAAAATCATACTTAGGCCCTTTTCACTTACCCCTTTGGTTACCAAATTTTTAGTCAAAAGGGCCCATGTCATTTATTGCTAAGAAATTCACTAATGTTTAGCCTATGCTTCGATATTAAAATGCCTTTTATGTTTATCAACACAAACAACATATTAAGACTGAAACCTTAGTATAAATCATTATTCATATTGGGTCCTAAATTAAAGTTCATGCACTTCCTCAGATCCAATGACTCTTGCTTCCCTAGAGATCTGATCTAATGGTGCAAAATCATCCAAGAGGAACTACGCACCAACTTTAGACTTTATTAAAAAGTTATTATGGTATTTAATTTGATAGTCTCACTCCCATCATTTGATGCCCATGGGGACATATTTGATATTAGTGAGAGCATCAAGTTAAACCTCAATAAATTTTTTTTATGAGATTTAATTTGACAGTCTCGTTCACATCATTTGACATCCACGAGGACGTCTTTGATGTTAGCAAGACCATCAAGTTAAACCTCATTAGAAATTTTACCTAAGTCTAAAAGGGGACCAAATTAATGTTTTTACCTTAGGATTAACACAATAAACTGTAGATTTAAGTTCACCATATTTATCTATACTATAGACTTAGGACTAATTATTTAACTTAAGCCTATAATAACCTATTATAATGACTTAAAGCTCATGCACTTTTATAGATCCAATGATCCATAGTTATTAAAATGTATTTATCTAATGGTGTGAAGATGAAAGGCTCCTTGAAGTTCAAATCCAATCAGCTTTAACCCCTCATATCATTATCAAAGGTCCTCACTACATCGCCTATCTTAATCCAATAGTGTGCATTGACTCTAAAGCCCCAAGAGTTCTCAAGAGCATGAAATGTGACACTTCATCATTTGACCAAAAGAATTTCATAGGCTTAAAATTGATAATCTCACTCACATCATTTGATGTCCATGAGGATGTCTTTGATGTTAATGAGGCCATCAAATTTAACCTTAGCTAATTATTTTTAGCCTAAGCAAAGGGGGCATTTTTAAAAGGCCTTTCAAAAGAATCCTTAGCCTATTAACATAGAAAAATTAGCATAAAAGGCTTTAAACTAAGTTCATTAGTGTTATTGACATAAATAAACCTTAGGAATATATTTAAGCCAAAGTTTTATTAAAGTTTGAGGACCAATTAAACCATGTGCATCTTGCAGATCTAATGAACAACACTTGATAAAAAATTCAATCTAACGATGCGAGATGAAAAGTGAGATTTGAAAACCAATGAATAGTTTTCAAAATAGTCATCATGAGAATGCCAAAAAATGAGCTTAGGAAGGCCATATAGGCACCATGTAAGCACTAAATGAAAAATCTAAAGATTTGGCATGCTGAAATGACATAATTTGCATAAGTGAAGACATCCATAAAATCTAAGGCATGAATGCATTTATGAAATCCACCACCTTTCACCATTAAAGCTCAAATAATCCCTATAAAAATTGACATAAATCCCTGATTCTTGATGGTTGAGGCAAAATTACATTCAAACAAGCTTGAATTTCATCTTGAGTAAAAAAGAACCAGTCATACACTTAGAGAAATTAAGGAGTCATGGTAGTTTCTAGGAAATAATGGAATAAGGAGGTTGAATTGTATCTATCTATAGATAATGAGGGAAGGTGTTTTGCAGATACAAAATTGGACATTGGGGCACCAAACAATGGGTGAGGAACTTGTCAGATATCTTCTTTGCTATTGAATAATTATAGCCCCTCACTTCCAATGAGCAGAGAATTATAGTGAACAAGAGTAAATTTGAGGACTTGGTTGTAATTAAAATGTCTAGTTTTCATCGAGTAGCTATGAACTAGAGGTACTTCATTGTATTAACATCCTTTCCCCCATGTTTGTTGATTATAGAATTGATGGTGATTGGATAGTTAGGGAGGATATATCAAAATAGATAGCATACATTACTCTTTTAGCTTTTAAGGGTTATTAAAAAATTCTTAGGGTCCACATTGACCTCTCCACCATCAAGGAGTACACCACTAAGCACAATTTAGACACCATCCTAAGACCCTGGCTGAACCAGGGTACCCATGTATCTAGGAACCATGATGAGAAAATCCCTATCATGTAATTTAGGGAGGGTATTAGGATCATATTGACCTTATTAAACAAATCAGATAGAGCCACCGTCACAACCTATGTCAACCCTAGATTGGTCTCCTACACATACTTCATGGTTGAGGAGAAGCTAATTTCACCTCTTGAGGAATTGATTAACATCTATTTGGGAAGAAAATTTTATGGCATTCAGAGAAGGACAATCCAATAATTCACCATAATGTCTTATCTATTAGACTCATTGATGGCCTCCACTCACATTCTTGATATCAATAATTAGTCCTCCCACAACAAAATTATGATTTCCCATCACTTTTCAAAGTTGCACATATTCAAATATAGAGTTCATATGTAGCTCATTTACGATTGCACATACCTTACTTTGGTCAATAATATCACTAGGAACCCTATGCATAGAGTGCACCCTCTCATTAAGAAATGTGTGTAACCCATGGGGGATATATGGTACTACCTAGATTGTACTATCATTAGGATGGAGGGACTTATGAATAGTCTATGTCCCCATTAAATTAGTTGAGCAAGAAATTGCCTCCCCTCTCTTATAAAGGATTGATAATGTGTGAAGGGAGAAAAAGAATGGTATTTTGTATCCTTTTCCATTTTTTATTGGAAGGACCATGATCCATGGTTGGAAAAAATTGGACATTATGTCTAGGCACAGAGATGCCTTCTACTTTCAGAAGGATGACCTTAAGGAATGGGACCCTAATAATAAGGTTGTCCCCCATATCCAATCCAAGAAATTAACCAAGGTGACATGTGAACACAAGGTTGGCCCATATCACCATTTTTACACCAAGACTAAAAATTTTAAGGAAGTATTAGCCAGGTGTAATCAACATGGCTTTAAGCTTGAACACAAGTTTTAAAGGGAAGATAAGCCATTTGGGGAAATTTGGTAGATGAACCCACTATAGTACCATCTCCTACCTTCCACCTCAAGTGCACCACCAAGGCCCCCATAATAGTGAGTACTTTAGATTCAAGGACTTTCTATGAATAAATTAGAAGAAAGACTTGGGGAAGGTCCTTTAACCTTGATTACACCTCCAAAACAACCTTATCTAGTGGAACACATTGACATGATTTCCCTAAATCCTTATTAAATAGTCAAATAAATCTTTAAAGAACTGGTAGAGACCTCTGGGTTTGATCAAGAAGGTGAGGATACTAAAATTTAATTGTCACAATCATCGGATCCACAAGAACCTATATTAGAAAAAGGGAAGGAACTAGTTTTGGATCTATTTCTTGTCACTCAAAACAGAAGGGAGCAAGAAATGGCCATTGTTCTTAGGTCTTCCAAAAGACCAAAAGTGGCATCGACTCATCCAACAAGTGAAGTTAACTTGTTCAGTGATGAGTTCCCCATACATGGACCTATTATCATAGATTGGTTCATATATGGAACACTATAAAAGGTTCCATCCCAGTGCCATTCATGGGAAATTACTAACACTATAGATGTTAGTACCCTTGATGATATAAAACCCTAGATTAGAGAGCTCATGAAGGAGAAAGAAGAGAGGAGAATTATCAAAGCTACAAGGGAAAGTAGTAAAAAAATAAATGATCTTAGAGCACCAAGTGGAGTGGGGATTGAGATCCTAGAGGTTCCCAAATTCTTTGAGCCAGTAGTTACTATGTAATACAATCTAGAGACTATCAAATTTGAGAAGGTAACAATAAAGAAAGCCACCATAGGCACTAAGGAGTTCACCTTCCAAAGAGTGGAGCCTTTTGTGGGTCTAACTCCTATGCAAGGGCAAGTAGTAGGGGAACACCCCATCCATTAGGAAGACATATCAAGTTTGGTTGCGGCCCAATCTATAATGACCTTGGTTGGGGTCTAGTGAATGAAATAAAGATTCATCAACCTAGAAAAAGAGAAGTAGGATTTGAAAGCATAGGCTACATTCTCAGTCCTTGAGGTCATATTGAAGATGTTGAATAAGTATCTTCTTGACATATTTGAAGACTTTAACAATAAAAAGATTAGATTAAGTGCCTTAACCCATCAAGCTGAGATGGCACAAGCCTTAATCACCCAATGGTAGGAGTCCTAAGCCAAGGTCATTGAATTGATTAAGGTACATGTAAAAAATAGGACCTAGACTTCAAAATCACCAAACTCAGACATTTAGACATCCTTTTGGGAATCATAGTGGATAATTTATAATATTTAAGCACCGGGTGTAATAATGTCAATGACTTCATGAAGGAAGACAAAAAAATAAGAAGTAGGATGGAAAGGCTCTTAGGGACTCTGTTGACCAATCCTTCTCAACCCAATACCATGGGTCTAATAGATGATGAAGAGTTCAAGCAAAGGGTTAATATCTTCATCTAGAACATCAAGGAGAGTCAAGGCCAGTCTATCAAGGAAAATAAAAAGATCCTTGACATCATCTTTACCTTTGGAAGGCAGATTTTAGAGGTATAATGCATCACATAACTCATGGAAAAAAGAGATAAAGAATTTAACACATTGGAAAATCAAGAAGAGGATTGTCTGATGAAGCCTATAGTGGATTTTGAGTTGATCAAAGAATAATATACCAAGGTGAAGGACTTCCTAAAATAGGGATGATCTAGGGACCCACCACCAATGTAATAGAAAAAAATATTCTTTGGTAAAATATATATGCTAGTTTATTATCATATATTAGTTTTATTTATCAATTTTGATGTAGGAGGACATATGCATTGTAGCCTTTGTATGAAGGATAAATGTCCTTATCTTTCATACTAGTGTTTCATGAAGCTAACCAGTACACCACCTATGTTCTTTATAAATAGGTAGGGATTACCATTTTGTAAAGGGAAAGACTCTAAGTAATTGTATACAAAAGGGAATTTTAATATAACTAATGAAATCTAAAAAGATTATCTGAATAGTGTGTTAAAATCCAATGCTATCTCTCAATTGCATGTTAATGTGTTAGATTTAAATGGTTCTTTGCATTTTGAGCTACATTTTCTATCATAAGGTTGTTAATTTCTGATATGCTAGATTAACTGAAAGATATTAGGCATACTTAGTTTCATTTACTCAAAATTTGGATGTGCTCATGCTATTCAATTCAAAGTAGTAAATTATTTAAAGTTAACTTAGTTCTTACTTGTGACTTCTACAATTACTTTGATTCTTGCCTAGTTTATGATGGAATCTGGGTTCATATTATTTTACATCATAAATTGGTTCATGTATGCTCAAACTAATTAAAATATTGTCATGATATTTGAGGTGCAAGCCTATAATCACATTTTATTTTTTGCCTTACCCTACCTTTTTCTATCTTCTCTATCAAAGATCACTTTAGTTTAATATCATTGTTAATATCCATTTAGATTAGTTTGTAGATCAGGATATATCAAAAAGATTTAAGTATTAAACCTTGGTGGCTCCCAACCACAAAATTAAATAAATATTATAGAAAAATCTCACACTCTACTTCTATTTCACCACAAACATCCAAAATTTTTCACAAACTACAACTCATGCCTTGGATCCTCAAGATCCTAAAATGAGAAGTGTTCATCAACACTAAGAGCTCTTGTGAAACAATTAGAAGCATCAACACCTATACTTTCACTCAATCCTTTAATAATAAATATTTGAAGGACTCATAATAGAGTAATTGTTTCACAAATAATTATTTTATAATGGTGTGGATAAGGATTCCATTTGGTATATCTTAATAAAATATGGTACATTTATATGGATTCAATAGACTCCTTATATTAGATAGTATTTTGATCAAAATTGGCAACCATTTAATGAAAATTATATTATTTTCATATTATTAAAAAGATAATGATTACTCAAAATAATCTACCCATAACTATAGAGTTGAATTCCATATAGTCTACTTTCAATCCAAATTGGGTGATTTTTGAGGATGACACTAATGTTTAGTTTCTCCAACAAAGTGATCTCATGGAGGATATTATTGAATGGAATCCCCCTAGATAGATAAATTAAAACACCCAATTCATTCAAATCCCACTTCTATGGTATCTCAAATATTAGCATTGTAAAAAAATCAACCATGTTGAGTATCTCCTTGCTTTGACAAAGGTTATTTATCCTTATCTTAAGCACCCTAAACCAAGTAAGCAAAAGGTTTCCAATTTTACTCCTACATTACCAATTAATAATTTTGTAGTTTCCCCTTCTACATATAAAATTTATGAAAAACACAAAAGGCCAAAAGGTTGTATATTAATAGAGAAGTGGATAATCTCTCACAAAGGCTAACACCCCAATAAGAAACATATCTTAAATATTTTAGAGGGATATTTCAGGTTAATGAAAAAATGATTGATTTAATTTGACATGTCTCTAGGGTTTAATCAAGGTTTTAATATATGTTTTAATGGATAATAAATTATCTCTAAAATACTTTGATTGCAAATACAAGCTACTAGAAAAATATGATCCTACAAAGATCACTTTAGTAGTGATGTATATTTTCAAAAATCATCAATTATGGGTGAAGTCACCTATACAGATTTATCATCATAGGATCTTTAAGGATGGTCAAGTTTATTTAATTATTGAATACTAAAAATTTATTGGTATTGAGATATTATAAATGTAATCCTTTATTTATTTATATCTAGTATAAAAATTCCTATCTTTTTGTTCCATAAGAATACAATATGTTTCTTTATCAATAGTTGGTAGCATGTTGTATCTATTAATCAACTTCTTCCTAGGTATATATAAATCTTATGGTTATTTTATTATTTTCCATATTCTTCTTATTGGAACTCAAAATGTATGAATGAACGAAAGAATAATATTTTGAAACATGGTGAGAGCCCCAATAGAAACCCTCCATTAACCTATAAAGAAACTATTCTCCTCATGACATGGAGATAACAACCATTATTCATGCACTATAAATGTGGAGGAATTTATTATTAGGAAATTTATTCAATCTCAAGATATATCACTTAGAACTCAAATTCATATTAATTAAACCTAACATTGACTCTTAGTAGAGTTTTTGGTTCAAATTCCTGTCATAATATGATTTTTATAATTATTAAATCAAAGGAAAGGAAAACAAATAAGTTCACTCCCTTAGCTGATGTAGGCATATAACTGCCATGACTAATATGAGATCCAACTTCATAAAATAGATTTTGGGCTAGTTTCCTAAAGACAATTTCTATGGGAATGTTAAGGAAGTCATTATTAGTGATACAAAAGATCATTGATTTAATGGTTATCATTTCGATTAAAATATTATTATAAGGTCTAGAGGTAAGATCTATGCTCCCAATCTTAGCAGTTTGAGAACCAAATTACTTTCAAAGCTGCATAATTTTCCTTATTCAGTTCATGTAGTGGTGACTAAGTTTTTGGTAGACTTGAAACAAATCTATCATAATTCAGGCCTCAAGAGGAATAAAATAGAGTTTTTATATTAGTGCCTAAAATGATAATGAGTCAAGATTGAAGTCATTAATGAAAAAATATTGTTGTATCCACATGATATATTTGATAGGAAATAATAAATTTTCATTATAGATTTTTTCCATGTCCTTCTAATGTCTAATAATAGGCATAATGTGATTCTAAATATGGACAAGCTCACCAAAGTATTCCACTTTAATATAGGAATATTAACTTATATGCACTAGTATTGGATAATATATTTTTGAAATAAAAAAATATATTTCATATGATTCTTGAGATAAACATCATAGATAAAAATGTGCATATAAATTTAATGTTTTGGAAAACCTTATATGCATAATTGGTAATTGTTTACTCTAACTCTAGTTTTTATAAAAAATAGGTATAAACAAGTTAATATTAAATAGATCTAATCATATACAACTAAAATAAATAATTAACCTCTATCTAATAGGATAGCTAATGAAAAAAAGCCTTAATGTAGAAATGAAATATAAAA
This sequence comes from Torreya grandis, assembly GCA_037957365.1. NCBI lineage: Eukaryota > Viridiplantae > Streptophyta > Pinopsida > Cupressales > Taxaceae > Torreya > Torreya grandis. Next base: position 34,965 of record JARHVA010004247.1, read on the forward strand.
TAATGCAATGTAATTAACAAGAGGTTAAGAAATAATCACACTTTATCTATTATGTAAATTTGAGTTTATGCTCTAAAAGTACTTGACCTAATCCTAAGTTTTTAGACATGCACATTGATTTGAGAGGATATCATATATGTATGGTTTTGTCCTATACAAATCTAACTATAACAAAACTAACCAAATCAGTCCTATCCTTATGTTTCCAAGTGTGTTCCCATAGGGTTTTGTAGTTTGAGATTTCTAGTTTATATGTGACATGTCTTCATAATTATGATTGTAACTTAATTTCATGAATGTTATGGATAAATCTTCACTTTTACCTAGATTTCACACTCCAAAACAAAATAAAATTAATGGAGCTGGGAAACTACTGAAACAACATTATAAACTACAAATCCAACATGTTCAAAAATAGACATCCAAATATTTATATTGTGTGTGGATGGAATAGATCAAGTAAGATTTTTAACTTTATCTTATATAGAAGTGATTAATATAATTATTATAGTCTAGATACTCTCCTTTAGCACAAGGGAATTTGTAGAGAAACAAGATATATATGCTTTTCAACTGTAGGATTTGACTGAATAAAGCACTAATTAAATGGAGAAGCTTGGATCTAGGCTTGACCCTTGGTATGTTGAGTCAAGTTTCTAATGTTATCCTCTTATATTATTAAATATTAAAATAGATTGAAAGGTCATTTTATTTATAGGATGATTTATGATAAATAATGTGTTTCTTGGATTTTATAAAATAAAAAATAGTAAGGGTTAAATGGATCCAAAAATATTAAAAAACCCCAATATATGTACAAGTGTGTTAAGTAAGACCCCATACATCCATAGGTTTATCGAGGAGACAAGTCAGGATCTAATGTCAAGGTAGGGCTAGTGAATGGATAAAATGTATTCTAAATGTATTAACACATATGCTATAGATAAGTGATTAGGTGATTTTAAGATCTATAAACCAACTATATAATTATATGGGGTTGGGTAAATCCTAAAAAATAGGGTAAAATGTATAAGGTTTACATATAAGTAAAATTACAAATAAATCATGGGGATAAGGGTTTTGTACCACATTTGGATGTCTAAATAATGCCCCCACTTTGATGTAGGTATGTATAGATATATTAATTTAGTATAAGAAAATTGAAAATTATAGATTTGACCAAGACTTAATAGACATGAATTATTCATACATAATTGAATCTTTCTCCTAGTATCTCCTAGCCATTCACTTATGGGTTTGACTTTCTAAAATTTCCATTTTTAACACATAAGGTTTCCACATTCTGCATCTAAATAGCTAATCATCTTAAGTATACTATTTAAACATATTAGATCACTTTTCTTGTCTTATGGATGCATCTAACCATAGATAAATGGATCCAATTACCAGAGTTCTCTACCTTGACCATGCCTATTCATGTATTATCTAATGGATATTTTCCCAACTTCAAAATGTTCTTCTAGGTCAAACTACACATTTTAAATTTTGGTTTAAATGGAAATTACCCAAATATTAAAATATATAATCACATCAAGCCTAAGCCTATTCCTACGTAGCAATACTCTAGAAATCATCTATTACACTGATGAATACACTTCACATCCTTGAGGCATTATCATTAAACATCCAAATACGTAAACCCTCTAAGTAACAACCATAAAGTGAAGCTTATATAATATTTTAAGGTAAAAATAACATGTTTTCAAGTGTTGAATGCCACAAAAATAATTGTACTGCATACTAGTATAACACTAATTGAACACATACATAGATATGTGGGAGAACTACGTGTAGTTTGAGCTCGTTTTAGAGTATTAGAACATAGGAATCACTCATCCAATAAGTATGGGTTGATTGAGGTTAGATCAACCTATCATTTTTAACAATGTTTTACAAGTAAATCTAGTGTTGAAAGAGGATCTAGGGTTTAAGGGTGAAAAAATATGCATATAAACCTATGCATAGGCCTAGCCTTTAAAATTGTACAAAATACATATCTAAAGGTAGGCATAATGATCTATGATGAAAAAGACTGACACATATCATAGGAACATATCCAATAGAAATTATATGGATTTGGTTGCCATATGTATCCAGGCATTACTAGATTTATCCTAGCAGGTTCAAATAGTCAATTTCCATATCCAAGAAATCACTAACCCATTTTAGATCACCATTGATGACTATACACTATCATAGAATAAAACTAAAACAAGATATGTACCATATCATCTTAGTCATTTATATAAATATCAAGTATAATAAAATCTATTATACTTTGATAGTTACAATCATTTTTTTAATTAATTTAGACATAGATTATACAATTTAAGTTAGTCTCAAATTTTACCTTGTTTATATCACTAAATTCAAAATATGATAAAAAATTATGCAAGTGATTTAGAAATTGAGGATGATTAGGAGTGATCTAATGGGTTTGAACCCCTCCTTCATTTTCCATTTCCTTTCCTTCCTCTTTTCTAATTCCTTTTCATATTTTTTAGCTATAGGTGGAGATACCACCTCCCTTCCATATTATAGGCTTTGCTTATTCTTTGGATAAACATTGTTATTTTTTGATGGAGTGGAACACATAGGTGTTGGTGATAGTTATTGTATTTTGACAAGGATTTTCTATTTTGGGGCTCAAACTAGGTAGACAAGATGTCACTTGGGTAGTGAAATTTGTCCTTTTTCATGAAGACCCATTAGGCTGAAAGTTATTGTCAGGTGGATAAAATGCCACTTAGGTAGTGGAGTTTGGCTCTTAATTTAGAGATTTAGGATTTATGTTGGGAATTTTTTATATATTTTAAAATGGGATCTCAAGTGGTCATTATATATTTGGTTTTTAGTGGAATATAGTTTTTATTGGGTGGATTTTTTAGTTCCTAAAGGAGTTATCTTGATTTTCAATGGAAAGAACAACCACTATTCTAGGCTAGTGGATGACTAGTAAACCAAAATTTCAGCCATGTTTTATGAATAGGTTATGTTTGAAGTTTAATCATTGAGGGGGGGGGGGTGAATTAGTGTACCAAAATTTTTATTTTAATTATATATAATCATTCATGAACTATGAAAGCAACATTGAGATCTAGAAATGCATAAAGAACCATTCACATGAGCATAATACAAGAAAACACACATATGAGTGGGAAAACATCAAGGGGAAGAAAATAGAATATGATCTATAAAAATGGACTATATTACTATAAAAAAAAAAAAAATTTTTTTTTGAGCACCAACTCAACTTGGAGAACCAACCCCAATGAAGTTAAACACCCACTTGACTAGGCTTTAACAAACACCTACTTGAAAGGAAGCACCAACTCCTTAAGTGACTCAAAACCAACTAATAAACCTTATGAAATTTGATCATCACACATTTTATCTATTATTATGGTATAATTTTAAGATATATTTATACTCCACCAAGAAATATTTTATTTTCTTATATTGATTACTTCCAAATAGGCCTAAACTGCCTTGTATATCTACAAGTCTCATGGTCACACACCACTTGGTTAGACACACACATTAAAAATCTTAGGTTATAAATATAATAGGTATTATAAAATTTTATGAACATGATTCAAATTAAATTTAGACCCATTTTGGTCTAAAACAACTCAATTAGGCCTCATTTCTCTTTTAGGTCTCATGGAGGCCTAATTACAATATATCTTCTTAAAATCAAAGATTGATCCTCTTGGGACCGGATGGCCTTCTAAAATAATAAAAAAACATTAAATAAATTATATAATTAACTATTATTACCTTCTTCATGATTGGTTGGACCTGTATCTTTTACTCATACCATGAAAGCTCTTTTAGGACAAACTACCCTATTAGGCCTCTACACATTAAAAGTCTATCTTATAAAAATGAAGCTTAAACATATTTAACATCATAAAATATGAAAAATGAAACATGTATATATGTTCTCCATGACATAAATACATTCAGAAAATTCTTGGAACACTTTCAATTAGGGGATAAAGGCTCGAGAACATATTTGTAAGTCACTCACTTAGAACTACCAATTTACCTAAAAAACTAGTCATGGTGACTTAGACCTCCAACACCTATGTAGAAAATTTTCATGACTCCTAATGCATGTAAATTATCCTATTATATATCTATACCATTATTATATTAAAAATTAAAATGGTCTAATGCCAAATATTGGTCTTGTAGACTAATTTATTGACCCTATATCACACAATCTTATCTGAACTAGATATGCCATTTTATGAGCAACTTTTCACCATATACATTGATCTCAAAAAATTATTAAAAGGATGAACATGAATTAAAATTCATAAATAACATATAAATGTAAATTTTTTCATCAATCTAACATTCTTACACCCTCAAATCCATCTTCTCATCTCTACCTAGGTTTTTCACTGTTCACACCTTAGGTTTGTCTATTATTAACTAACTTAGATGATCAAATTAGATCTCTTAAAGACTATAAAATATATATAAATAACCATGGACATGTAAAATTATTTTATATATTCTTATACCATCCATTTTATTTTATTGACTAATACAAACTTTGAGAGATATAATAATTTCTTGAGAAACAAGCCTGTATCTATGCATTTTCTCTCTCATCTGACTAACCACCACTATGTGGAGGTACCTGGGAGAGTTTAGTACATGATATAATATATCATATAGACATTTTAATCCATCCTAAGCTTTTTTGAATAATATATTTCATATTTGGTCCTTATTAGGGTTTTAGGGAGGTTTAACACAAGTTTTGGTGTCAATGATTATTCACAAAGGACTACCACTTGAATCCAAAACCAATGCCTAGGGATATTAGCTAAGACACTTCATTATCTCTTATTAATATCTCAAGTTACCATTTATAGGTTATATGTGCCAAAAAATGTTTGAAAGTGCTTCCTGGGTCTTGAGACCTCATTCTATGAACTTGAGAAGGCCTAAAACACTGAATCATGTAATTTCCTTCAAACCATTATCTAAAAAATTGTAAACAAGACTAAAAAAACTCATATCACCTATATCAATGATCACATATGAATTTTTTCCTTAAAATATGATCTTCATACCTTAGTAAACTAGACACAGTCTAATAGAGGTCTAGGTGTAAGCTTAGTCTAAAGGTACTACCCCTATAGGCTCACCTTGAAACTATCATGAGTGAATAAATGCATCAAATACATGCTAAAATAGTGTTATAAAACCTTAAAATGCATATGTTCATTCATTTCATGCACACACCTCTTCATGTCATGACTAGGCTCATAACTAGGCTTCCTATGCACTTTGACATCAATGAATTGTAACTTCATGCAACCATAATTGTTAGAGGTACAAGCCACTGAGAGGGGGGTGAATCAATGGTGACAAATAATCTAATTCAATTTCAAAACCCTTCAAACACTTAATCATTTAATACTAACAATTATGAAGCATACAAGATGTTTATAATAATGAAGAATTATGATAATGCAAGATCACACACACACCACAAGATATATATGGTAAACCCTCTTGGGGAATAAAACCCAATCTCAAGCTTGAAAACACATGGACTACTTATCCTATAAAATGATCACAAACATGAGACTGGTCAAGTCTTTATGATTAGAATTTAGTGAAACACCTATTTCAAAAGGAGTATATACCCCTAAGATGATCAAGTCCTTATGACCACCCTTTTGTCAAGTCCTAATCAGATTTAATAAAAAACCTATCTCAAAAGAAAAACATATCCCTAAGATGATCAAGTCCTTCTAACAAAATTTAGTGAAACACCTATCTCACAAGGAACACCTACCCCTAAGATGATCAAGTACTTCTAACCACCTTTTGGTCAAGTCCTTCTGACTAGATTTAGTGAAACACTTATCTCATAAGGATCACCAAACCCTAAGTTGATCAAGTCCTTTTGACCACATAAATATTCAAACCTATAAGAGAACTATCTTTGATATTAGAAATATAACCTATAGGTCATACACACAGTCATCAACCTGCTCTACTCTTTAACCCATCCACTGGGTACACTCTCCTTCCTTTGCTCCTTAATTCTCACAAAATCCTCTTCTATCAGGTCTTAAAACTATTTTACAAGCCTAAAAACTATCAGATTTGGTTTCACCTTTAATAGAGTCTTCATGATTATTTTATTCATAATTTTTTTAAATTGGTAGTTTGAGTGTGGCTTGTGACACTCCATCCATAGGTCCTTTTTGCATGCTCTTTCAATCCTTGTAGACACCTTCTTCTCATTATCAATCATCTAGAACCTTTTAAATAGTCATTCCACCTCATCCATATGGTATTCCCTATGCCAATCCTATTCCTTGAGGTCTTGATCCTATAGGATAAAATCACCCCATCTAGACTATAGCACCGAACATAAAAGAATCCAATTTTTGGTGCTCATATCCATTTGTATTTTGAGCCCTAATGGTCATTATCCTTAATTAGGTTAGACTAGTGTGAATACATCTGATCTATGACCAATTATTCCTTATAAAATCCTACTCAAAGCTCATTTATAGAGGAGGTGATAAAACATACAAAGTAAGCAAGAATAAAAATAAAGCACTAAGGCAAACATTGCTATTTTTTGCACACAATCACCCAACACAACTTCAAACCTAATCAAATCTTCAGACCAGTCCCTAGTCACCTCAAACATTATCAATTTAGAATTTACATCTATATCACACTATTTCAAGAAGCACATTAAGTGAGAGAACTACATATGGCTTGATCCCTCTTTGAAGTATTGGTATGTAGGCAATGTGCTCACATAAGGGGTGTGGATTGCATGTTCAGTATATCTTACAAACTAACCCCCTTTTCTCAAGTGACTCAAATATCATTTTATCAAGTATGATGTAAGGTTAGGGTTTGATGATAAAATTAGATCCATAATGAGTAAACGGTTAATAACCAATGCTTGATTTTTCATAGGTAGGCTCACATAGGCACAATGTAACTACCTAAAATGTTTTAGGTCTCTATGATAAGTTTAGATAATAACAACATGAATGAATAATAGTGCTAGACACCAAAGCATCCACTTTTTGATGCTCCTATCCTTTCACAAAATGAAAGCTAGATTAAGGTTTATGACACCTCCCAGCCCTGCACAACCATTCTCAACCTCTGTATCATCCATCTTAGTCTATTTTATAGCCAAGTTATATTTCTTCCTATTTATTAGAAAGGTGAAAAAGACAAATAGTTACATAAATTAGGTCTGTATTTATTTCTATATTCTATACTGATTTATTAATCTAGACCCTTAACTAAAATAGAAATAAAACTTTATTATTCCCAAATAAGTTAAATCATTTGGTGAACTTGACTTACTTCATTTATGCACAAAACCCCTAGAAACCCTAGGGAAAATTCTTCATTGATTTTAGCAATAATTTTCTATTTTTTCCTGTGTATCTAAATAAAAAATTCACATTTAATTTTTAAAATTCACCATAGTAATTTTAATAATCATTTCTTTCAAACCCTATTAGAATATACTAGGTCCCTTTACTTCTTGAGGTATCGCCTTATATATAAATCAAATTTCCCTGATTTCAAACTATTTCTTGCAAATAATGAGTCCATACTTGGTCCTCTCATATATATGAATGATGAAGTTTACTATATGTTAATGAAAAGCTTCATTCTTTCCCTCTCATGCTTACTTTTTATAATATGGGATGATATTAAGAAATTTATTTCTAAACATGTTAAGATCCCTTTCTTTCAAAGCAATGTTTAATTTTATTTAGTACAAGGTTTAGTTATTATTTTTACATACTCTCTCTCTCTCTCTCTCTCTCTCTCTCTCTCTCTCTCTCTCTCTCTCTCTCTCTCTCTCTCTCTCTCTCTCTCTCTCTCTCTCTCTCTCTCTCTCTCTCTCTCTCTCTCTCATGCAGAATAGTTTTCAACTCTATCTTGATAAACATGTTAGAAATGTCATGTTACAAGTCAAAATTTTTAATGCATTTGTGACAAGTTCCATGCTATCTATCCCTTGTTTACTATCTCTCATGTGGAATTTTTTTTATAATCATATTACTATACAACTTATAAATCCAATTACATGCATTTCATCCCATATACGGTTTCTACCTAGATGTATATAACTCTTTGGTTACTTTAGAGTATCTCCTTATCACTACTAGACACAAGAAAAAACTAACGATTATATCTATTCATCCTCCCTTTAAACTTGGTTCACCTAGCTCGTATCCCATAGCTACTAATAGCTCTATGCCTATAGTAGATAATGTAGTACATGATATCACCCAAGTTTATGAAGATAATTGAGTTGATTACACCCATTGGTATAGCTTTATCACTCACGTTAGCACCCCTTTTGATACAATTTCAACTAATTCACAAGTTACAATTATTTCTCTAGTTGAGATTCAGACATAGCCAAGGACTCCCTTACTAGCACAGAGAGTTCATACACTTACACAGAGGCCTCTCTTAAAGCAACTACTACATAAGCAATAGTTTTAAGACTCTAGACAATTTTTAGCTACAATATTTACACCTACAGTCATATCATTGAGGTCTCATGCCTTAATACATAGATCACATTTTTAGAGAGATTCTTCTACTACCAGATGGGCCCCTAAGAAACCCATAGTTTCATACACTTCTTAGAGTTATAGGGGGACCCCACAGTTAGTTTCCACTATAGATATTTTAGAGCACTTATAGCATACATATCTCTTATAGTCATAGTCTCAGCCCTTCCATCATGCTTCAAAATCATGCTTGATCCCTCTCCTTGATACATAACAACATGATAGGGAGTCTCTTATGAGACTCATCAGTTAGTATCATTTATTCTTAGTCTTTCTTGTACATAATTTCTCAGCTTACTTTTACATAGTTTCTTTTCGCTTTCTTGTACATAGTTTCCTTGTGATTAATTATACAATCTTATGTCAATATACAAAAAATAAATAAATATTTTAGAATACCAAAAAAAATATAACATGTCAAAATACAAAAACATTCAAATAACTCAAAATACTAAAATCTTTTCAATTGTATGAATTATCCATGCTTTACATTTCTACTACCATGCTAGACTTAAATTTTGTAGTTATATGTTATTATTTGGCAATTTATTTACATTACCATGTTTCACTTGATCTTCTTTGAGTGTGTGTAGTGATAACCAGATCCTTTATTACTTCACTCTACCCATTGAGGGGGCATCTAACTTTTACATTTGAGACATACATCAACATATCTACCCATTGAGGAAATATTCTACATGACTACACCATCCAAGTTATGTCATTTCTACACCACACACTCTATTTATCATATTGATGTACATTACTTACTAATCCTACATAGACTATTATATCAACACTCACTAGTATATAGCACTTATGTATTTCCTAGCATCTACCTAGTCTTATAATACATGATTTGCATACTTTCACTTCTTTCTTGATTAAATTAGTTGCGATAGTATTTCCACCATTTACATGCTTTCCTTTCTTACTTTGAGTAGCTAGATGTGATTGCATTTGTTAATTCATGCTTTGTTACTTGTGTGTGTCTTATGAAATTTGCCAATGTCCTTTGCTTGTACTATTGTATATGCTAATGTCCCTCATGCCAATCTTGCTTGTTTGCCATTATGTCTATATGGGCATTTGAACATGATTTGTATGCTTGCTTTCCTAGTTTGAGTGATATGTACCCATGTCCCTTATTTTCTTGGCCCCTTGGCCTTTTTTTTATGCTTCTTACTTCTTGCCTTGTGTTCTTGTTTGCTTGATTTATTTTCAATTGATTACAATGCCATGATCCACATCATGCATTATATTTCCTTCTTGGATGACATGATATACATCATGCTCCATCCCTCCTTAAAAACTAACCATATTTTTAGTTTTAGTTTAGTATACTGCACATGCCATAATATTGTTTCATCTATCTAGGCATACCCCTCTTGATCTAACTATCTCCAATACAAACTATGCTATATCTTGAGACATATTTTGGATCATCATTACTATATTATTTATTTCACAACATATCACACTTTTAGGGCTCTTTATTTTGAGGGAAATCATTACAGGGTATTCATTCCTATCTTTAGAAGAGGGGGAAATAAATAGGGGTTTTGTCATAGAGATCAAAACCCTCTACAAGTCAATAATCAATTTTCAAAACACTCAGAACAATAGTCAACATTCAAAACACATAAAATAAACTAAAAATATAGTGATGAACACAAAATAGTCATCATAAATAGTAAAGGACAAGATGCCCCATTCAGACTACAACACTAGACACCAAAGTGTCCATTTTTTGGCACTCCTATCTAAATAACCAAAAACCCAAAAAATTTAGAAACAAATGGAAAGGTAAGGTTAATTATAGTTTTTTCAGCTACAATTTAGTTTAAATTGCATAGATTTAGTATAGTTTTACTCAAATTATCTAGATATAGGGGGCATCATGCATGACATGATGGCTCTCACTTCCTAGTTTTAGATTGGGTAGTTGGTACAACTTCCAAATTAGAATCCATGTTACAGACACCAATGATTGGGGGCAATGTGTGTGACACATTTTCATTCTTTTCTTTCTAATAAATTATATTACCCAAGTATTCTTAGTAGTTTCATACCTTATTTTATCTGTAGGTGTTTGTAATCATTTTGAAGTATCTTTCATATAAACCTAGTTCTTAGTTTTGGAGTGGCTTTCATACAAGCCTAATATCCACCTTTCAGAGTAGCCAAGATTAGCCTAGTTCTTAGTACACATTCAATTATCCATACCATATTGTTAAATTACAAATCATTTATGGGATTCATGAGCTATCTCATATGACACACATTCATTCTGATATTAGTTCATGGTTCACTACATATTGGGCAATGATGGAGCCAAAGGGCTAGCTAGCCTTTATATTCTTGAACCACCTACTCATAGGGATTATACAAATAGTCAAAACATCATTTAATACATGCATGATCATATAACTTCACTACATAGTGGGTGACAATAGAGCCAAAAGGCTAGCCTTTATATTCTTGAGCCACCCTCAGGGAATTGAGAACTTAGATCTATTCATGATATTACACTTGGTACAACACATACCCAACATCACTCATCATCACTCAACATCGTAATGGATTTTGTATTGGTTCATATATCTAGTGAGGTGTATTTATTCCTTTCTCTTTTACCCAACCTTTGTACATTCTTATTTTAGACATAATGTGTCTAGTAAGAATTGATCCACTCCTTATTTTCTCTTGCAAATTTATGCTTCATGTTGTGATCTCTTTACACACACTCAACATCACACATCTTCATGGGCTTCACCCTTGCATGTAAGTTTAGGTATGCTTTCTATTTTTATTTTATCCTAGTATTTTACTTTATTGCATCACTAGAATAAAGGGGGGGAATGTAGTCATATAAAATGTCCAAATTGGTAGTTTGAGTGTGGATTGTGACACCCCATCTATAGGTCCTTTTTTCATGCTCTTATGATCCTTCTAGATACCTTTTTGCTCATTACTAGTCATTCAAATACTTCTAAATAGTCATTCCACCTTAGCCAGATATTATTCCTTATGCCAATCATATTCCCCTAGGTCTTAAGTCTATAAGATAGGAGTACCCCATTTGGATTATAGTGCCAAACATAAAAGCATCCATTTTTTTTCACTCTTATCCATTTGCATTTTGAGCCCCAATGGTCATTTTCATCTAATTCTTATCCTTAATTAGGTTATCTTAGTGGAAATACAACTGACCCATGACCAATTATTCCCTATAAAATCCCACTCAAAGATCATTTATATAGAAGGTGATAAAACTTACAAAGCAATCAAGAATACAAACCAAACACTAAGGCAAACTTCCATATTCTTTTCATAGTCACCCAATACAACTACAAACCTAATCAAATCCTCATACCAATCCTTAGCTACCTCAAACACTATCAATTTGGCATTTTCATCCACATCACAATATTACACAAAGCACACTAAGTGGAAGAATATATATGGCTTAATCCTTCTTTATAGTATTGGTATGTAGGTACTATGCCTAAAAAAGGGGTGTGGATTTCATGTTTAGTACATATTACACATTGACTCCCCCTTTCTCAAGTGACTCAAATATCATTTTATTAAGTATGATGGAGGGTTAGGGTTTGAAGATAAAATTATCTCCAAAACAAGTTTTGTCAATAACCAACACTTAATTTTTCATAGGAAGGCTCACATAAGCACAACACAACTACCCAAAAAGTTTCAAATCTCTATGATCAATTTGGATAATAGCGATAGGAATAGACAATAGTGTCAGATCCAAAAGTGTCCACTTTTTGGTGCTCTTATCCTTTCACAAAATGAAAACTAGATTAATGTTTATGCTACATTCCCAGTCCTACAAAACCATTTCCAAAATTTGTATCAACCATTTCAGTCTATTTTATAGCCAAGTTATATTTCTTCCTATTTATTAGAAAGGTGAAAAAGACAAATAATTGCACAAATTTGGACTACATTTATTGCTATATTCTATATTGATTTTTAATATAAACCCTTAACTAAAATAGGAATAAAAACCAATTATTCCCAAATAAGTTAAATCAATTATTATCATGTTCAAAACCTTTTTGTCAGACACAACACATGCCTTCACTATTAATGCATCTACATGGGTCAACTTTAAGCACAACCCTCTTTCAAATAGGCCTTCACCCTTGAATTCCTATGAAGACCCATTCACTTCTTTGACACTTATTCAAGAAAAATAAGAACATATGAACACTTAAAATATATGGACCCATGCCAAACAATCTATATTTCCTCCTTAAGTGATAACAACCATCACAACACCCTTCTACTAAAGCTCAATCTACTCAAATAACATTTTGTGTACATAGTCACCATGAATGAACACACAGTCACCTTATAATAATTTTTTCATACTAAATATGGACTGGTAAAACCTTAAAAATCCATATATATTAACCTTAGAGAGTTTAAAATACTCTTAAATATCTATCTCATCTTAAAATATCGAAATAACATCAAGAATAACTCAATTACCCTTCTCAGGTTACTTGCGGATTGTGAAAGAACACATAGTCAACTTTGGAGCTCAATAAATTTTATTATACTAATAATTAGACCTTAAAATGAATATTTCAAGATGAATCTTAAAATCTTCTACAAATTTTATTTTAAATACAATGTCAAATTATTCATAAATCAAAATTTATGGCTAAAAAACCAAACACTAGTTTTTCCTTTATTAAATTTAAATATTTAAATTTGAATGGTCACAGTTAAACCTCGGTCACTTAGAATGCATCTAATGATATTCACTCAGCCTAATCAATTTTCAACATTGATATTATTCATAATTATCTCAAAATTTAACTCACAACACTCCATTATTCAAATGTTAAGCCTCAAACATGTTGACCTCATCTCGTGCATCCTTGCAATATTGACCAAATGTGCACCATCAATCTTTATGGATTAGCCATGTCTTTATCTTGCAATTTTCACCATTAGATCTCGATAAAAAATCCTAAAATAAAAAAAAATTGGCACCCTCATGTGCCTTCTAAGAAATTTACTGATAGTCTATGCACTTGTGCCACTTGGCAGCCCTAAATGCATTATTGACTCTCTAACTTGTCCCTCACCATTGATCTATGTCTATTCAAATCACTGTTCACCATTGATCTTCTATCAAACTAGTAAGCTTGTGATACTTTCCACCTACACATGAAACCTTTGACATGTTAAATCTTACATGAACCATTAGATTAATATTGAGAATTAATGCACACTATCAGATATATTGACTAGATGATCTCAGACTTTAACATGATTAAACTTGATGGTCTCTGACCCATCATAATCTGCTAGAGCATCTTTGAAGCTTTATTACTTGGGCTAGAAATCACTTCAAGCCTTCAAATATTTAGGGTATATTTTTGGAAATATATATAACATATCCATATAAACCTTTGACCATAAATTAATTTATCTGAACTTGAAATAAATACACAAACTTTTTGGTTCATCCATATTTACATGACATGCAGTGATGGTCTGGCTAAGTATAGAAACTACTATAATTTACTTGGAAGGCCAACTTTAAAATTTAATAAATTTTGTTGTACTTAATTACATGACCTAAAATTTAAACCATAGCAACTTGGGAATAATGTGATCACACCCATATGACCAACTCCCATTGACTCATCCATACATGGTAATGGTGATTTTAATAAACTACGTACTCATACTTTTTTGCTATTGAAACAACTATGCCAATATGAACATAATGAAGAACCATATGAATACAATGAAATTTCATAACCTCTCAATCATCCTTAACCTCTGATAGGACCATTCACACATGATCAATACTTTAGACCCATTGCTAATCATGCCAAAATTGAAGATCAACCAAGCGTACTTTAAGCGTACTAGGACAAACACACTGCACACTTTGTGATTGACACTTAGACTATCAAGACATTTTATGAAATCACCTAGACACCTCCATGACATGAATGACAACTCTCAAAGAATGTTCCTTTTTGTCATTGATGTGAACATCCATCATACAACTCACCTTCCTTCTCTCTCTTCAATCATTCTCACAATAGAAACCTTCTCCCCCTTTGACACAATGACAAAGTGGGTACATAATAATCTTGAGGACCTAAAAATACCATCAATAGGAGAGGACCACCTTAGAAAGATGATACAAACTCCCCCTTTCCTTGAGCCTAAATCTTCTTTGCGTTGACATTTTCCTCTTACTATATGCCAACACTCTCTTCAAGTAAGCATTAAAACCAATGAAGAAATAACACATAAAATCACTAAAATCTAATGCAACTCATCAAGAAACATTTTAAAGGGACTTCCCATAATATATATGAGTCATTTCACCTCTTGAGCATCTTCATATCTTCACACACCATGAAGACACACCATATAGGCTTATTAACTTTCTCTCTCAAGCCACCTCAAGGACCACCAAAATAAATTTATGCCACTTATAAAATAGGAGACATGATATAAAACAACCTAATATATCACCTTGAAAAAATCATGACTTGTTATTTTGGAGAAATTGAGCAAAAACATCAAATCTTCACACTAAGCATGTCTAGACTCCTTGTAGCCCTATCTGGAACTTATAGAGCACATAAATTTTAGTAAACATACTTTCAAAACTTGAAAAATAATATCTAGAGCACTATCATATTCCCCCTTAATCATACCTATTTGCATCACCTATCTCATCCTTTGCAACATACTCCCTTCACAAACCTACTAGCTAATTAGGCCTGCATCTTGACAAAATCATGAATAATTTGACAACCATAAACCTTAAAATCTCTATAAATCATGATTTGACAACCTATTTTGCTCATTAAAACTATTAATAAGCCTTAGACCTCAATTCATAAGGCAAAAAACTTTTTAGTATATCCCAAAACTCTAGAATCTCAAAACAAACAAGGTCAACAAACCTTTTAGTCAACACCCACCTCTAAAACTTATTACACACCTAGAGATAACCATCACATACTTCTGGACCAAGATTTGAGCATTCACACCTTTGGGAACACTGAATTCCTATAGCATGGCTTGAGCCACAATAATAAAGACAAACTTGAGATCACACAAAAGCCTTCAAAAGGTAATAATAGGATCATCAAGATAGAAAACCACCTAAAACACATCACAAGGAAGTGCACAAACCTTTTTTAACACCAAAATCTTCTTGACATTCCATAAATTTCATTATTACACCTAAAAAAACCCATTCTTATCTTATAAACACAATGAAAACACCTTATGACATCACTCTTACCTCATAAAATCACTTCTCTCATTTCGACACACCAACTCCAAATGAAAACACTCATCTATTGCCTTCAGGGACCTTCTAAAGATCACCACAACAAAACTCACATCTCCATTGAAAGGAGTATCTTAAGAAGCATAGATAGAGACCTCCTCTACACCATAATTCTCTTAAAACAAAGTGAAGCTAGGAGTGGTCCACATCTCCTCAGTAACCACTAGAATCCTTTTATATCTATAAGAATTCTTACTCTTGTTCTCCTTAGTCTTGATCATTGAAGTATATTCTTTGCATTGTAGAACATCACCTTCAGACCTTGACAACACATGATATAATATTTAAACTTACTCACACATAATAGGTTTCTCATTAACATCTAAAGACTCATCAGAACTAGCCTCAACCAGAACCTTGGTCTTCTCCTTGAGCTTAGTCTCTTCATTCACAACATGATCAGACAATGAGGGCTCTTGACACTCTCCAAATTTTATAACATTATTTACCATAGAAAACATATTAATTGAACCTAAAAACTCATCATGAATCATACTTACCACCTTTGGTTTCCATGAGTTAACTTGCCTTCTTTATTTCACTCTAGGAGCCTAAATAAACCTATTGTCTTGTAGGCCTTTGCTTATAGAATCTAGAAATGTGACCTTTCTATTAACAATTAAAGCACACTACTCCTTTTAAAGAAGACTCACCTTGCCATACTTTATTTGGACATTTATTAGAAAAATGTGTCTCATCAAGATAGTTGAAACACTTAACTTTATTCACACCTTTTGATTGATGACCCCCATCATAGTTCCATGCAAACTGGTTTCTAATAGGTCTCTTACATTTTATAGCTCTATGCATAACTTATTACATGTGTAGTAATAACCATTAAAATTTTCATACCTCATGGCATTTGGTTGTCTGATCTGATTTATCTTCACTCTACTAGCATCTTCATTCCTTAACTAATTATTGACCTTCAAGGTCTAAATACATTAGTCATTATCTTGTTTTTAACTATATTATCTATTTCTTCTTTGTATCCAAGACCAAATTTATCATTGCATGATTTTGATTACTCAAAATATTATCTAGATCACTTGAGATCTTTTCAAATCTAATAAATGACTACATCTTATTATATGTCCTCTCGAACTCATTTTTTAATAATTATTTTTCAATGACATACCTTGAACATTCATCTTCTTTATATTTAAAGCTTGTAGATAGGATTTCTAATTAACAACTGAGATGTTTGACTATATCTTCATGCTCCTTGGTGTATTCATTCATACTTGCCTCAAACATATTGAATTTCTCTTCATAGTCCTTGATTTGAGACTTCATTTTCTTGTTACTCTTCTTTTCAATCTTCACTTCTTCAAGATCATTCATCAATTTAGTCTCATAGTCTACCTCATCTTTATCATTATCTAAATCACTCCAAGTAGACTCCTTTTGATATTATCAACTTCCTTCCTCAGCCATGAAGAGGGCTCTATATTCAATAGGACCATCATCTTCATGATCATACTCTGAGTGACTATCTTCACTCTCATCTGATGAGCTGAGATATTCTTTGATGTAGAGACTCTTCTTATTATTGAAGGACTTCTTCTTGTTATCATACTTTCTAAATCCTTTCTTCCTCTTATAAAAATTATATGTCTTCTTGTCTTCATCTTGAACATCACCATCCTCTTCATCATCATTATTCTTATGCTTATGAGGGAACTTATTAAAAAAATGTCCTACCTCTCCACAATTGAGGTATTTGAAGGGTAATTTACCCTTATACTTGCCTGAGCCTATTTTTAATTTTCCTGTAAACAAAGCAATTAGTTCATCTTCATCAATATCAGATGTGTCATCCTTCTTGAATTTATTACCTTGGAACTTTTTCTTTGGCTTCATTTCTATATTGAATGCTGCATCCTTCTTTGGTGGTTTACCATCATCTCATCTCATCTCATAGGCAGTAAGAATGCCATACAATTCATCCATATTCAATTAAGTAAGATCATGATTTTATTCTACAATAGATACTTTAGAATAAAAATTGAGAGAGAGACCTTATACCTTTTGAACTATAGTAGCTTCTTCAAGATTCTTTCCAAGACCTTTGATGATGTTCATAATCTCATTAACTCTCTATAGAAAGGATGCCACCAAATCTTCTTCCTTCATCTTAAGACTCTCAAATTGTCTTTGGTGAGTCTACAACTTTTCCAACCTAACCTTTAAATCTCCATAAATATTCTTCAATTTATCCCATATTTGTTTGGTAGATATACAATAGATTACCTTGTTGTATTCAATCTCTAAAAGACCATAAGTGATAACATTCATTGCCTTAAAATTGTTCTCAAATAGATTCTTATCTATAGCATTGGATGGAGGAATAATAGGTGCAAAATAACCATCCAAAATAGATTTACAAGTGTCAAACTCTAGGGACATGATTTAGGTGCTCATTATTGAATTCCAAAAAT
Source organism: Torreya grandis (assembly GCA_037957365.1). Taxonomy (NCBI): domain Eukaryota; kingdom Viridiplantae; phylum Streptophyta; class Pinopsida; order Cupressales; family Taxaceae; genus Torreya; species Torreya grandis. The sequence continues at coordinate 53,399 of JARHVA010004247.1, forward strand.
CATAGTTGGATTCATTAAACATCGGTGCTTGCTTATTGGAAAAACATCCTTACATTTGATGGCTACTCATATTGTACCTTGAATCTCCTTCAAGATATCAAGCCTTTACCAAAGAACCTAATCTAATACTAATTATTATAGGTACAAGACACTAATATGGGGGGTGGGGTGAATTAGTGGTGACAAATAATCCAATTTAATTTCCAAACCCTTCAAACACTTAAGCATTCAATACGACCATTCATGAAGCATACAAGATGTTTATAGCAATGAACAATGAAGATAATGCAAGATAACACACACAACACAAGATCTATGTGAGAAACCTTCTTGGGAATAAAATCCACTCTCAAGCCTAAAATCACTATTGTCCTATAAGATGATCACAAACATGTGACTAGTCAAGTCCTTCTGACCATAATTTAGTGAAACACCTATTTCACAAGGAGCACCTACCCCTAAGATGATCAAGTCATTCTAACCACATTTTGGTCAAGTCTTTTTGAATAGATTTAGTGAAATACCCATATCATAAGGAACACCTTCCCCTAATATGATCAAGTCCTTTTGACCACCTTTTGGTTAAGTCTTTCTAATCGGCTTTAGTGAAACACCAGTCTCACAAGGAACACCTACTCCTAAGATGATCAAGTCCTTATAACCACCTTAATATTCAAACCTACAAGAGAACTATCTTTGAAATTATAAATATAACCTATAGGTCATACACATATTCATCAAATTACTCTACTCTTAAACCCATCCACTAGGCACACACCCTTTCCTTTGTTCCACAACTCTCATAAACTGTTCTTCTATCAAGTCTCACAACTATTCCACAAGCCTAAAAAACATCACATTTTGTTTCACCCTTTATAGAGTCTTCATGATTATTATCATGTTCACAAACTTAATTATAAGACAAAATACATGAATTCACTCTTAAGGCATCTACATGGGTCACCTTTAAGCATAACCCTCTTTCAAATAGGCCTAAGCCACCTTTTAGGTCCTATGAAGACCCATTCATCTCTTTGACACTTCTCCAAGAAAACTAAGAACAAATGAACACTTTAAATACATGGAAACGTGAAACACAATGTATAGGTCCTCCTTAAGTGATAACAACCATCAAATCACCCTTCTACTAAAGCTTAATCTACTCAAACAACATTCTATACACACAGTCACTTTCTAAGCATTTGTTCATACTAAATATGGATTGGTCAAATATCCAAAATACATACATATCATCCTAAAGGATTATAAAATACTCTAAAATATCTATATAATCTCAAAACATCTAAATACCATCAATAACAACTCAATTACCCTTCTTGGGTTACTTGTAGAGCATGAACAAACACATAGTCAACTTTGGAGCTTAATAACTTTGATTTTACTTATAATTAGACCTTAAAATTAATATTTTTGAATTCAACTTGAAGTAATCTAAAATTTTTATTTTTATTAAAACAACAAGTTCTACATAGATCAAAAGTTATGACTCAAAAACCAAGCACTAGTTTTTCCTTTGTTAAATTCAAATATTTAAATCCAAATGGTCACAATTAAACCTCAGTCACTTAGAACACATCTCGTACTCTTCACTCAGACTGATCAATTCATACCATCAATGTTATTAAAAATTATCTTGAAATTTCACTCATATCACTCCATTGTCCAAGTGTTAAACCTCAAACATGTTGACCTTATCTCATGCATCCTTGCAATATTGACCAAATGTGCATCGTTGATCTCTGTGGATTAACTCACTTTTTAACTTGCAGTGCTCACCATTTAATCTTTATCAAAACTCCTAAGGTTATAACAATTTGTACCCTCACATAAATTTTGAGTAATTTAATGATAATCCATGTTCTTATGAAACTTGGCATCCACACATTTATTGTTGACAATTTGACTTGTCCTATATTGTTGATCTATGTTAGTACAAACTGTTGCTCACCATTGATCTTCTGTCAGACTAGGAAGATTGTGTCACTTGTCACCTATGAATATAACCTTTGACATGTTTAATATTACATATACCATTGGATCAAGATTTATAATTAATGTGCACCATTAGATATACTAATTATATGACCTTGGACTTCAACATGGTTAAACTTGATGGTCTTTGACTCATCACAGTCTGCTAGTGAATATTTGAAGCTTTATTACTTGAGATATAAATAACTTCAAGTCTCCAGATTTTGAGGGTATATTTTTGTAAATATAGATAACATATAAATGTAAAAATTTGACTATAAATTACTTTTTTTATTCCTAAAATAAATACACAAACTTGTTGGTTCATCCATATCTACATGACGTGCAGTGATGGTCTGACTAAGCATAGAAACTACTACAATCTACCTAAAAATCCAAATTTAAACCTTAATAAATTTAATTGAATTTAATCACATGAATTTAAATTTGGAAAATAATAACTTTGGGCTAATGTGATCACACCCATACTATAAACTCCCCATCCCATATGTGTCAATGGTGATCTCAACAAACTGCCTACTCAAATTATTTTGCTATTAAACCATCTATACCAAGATGAACATAATGAATAACCAAATGAATACCTTGAACTTTCACAATATATCCAATCATCCTTGAACTCTATTAGGAACCCTCACACATGATCAATACTTTAGACCCATCCTTAATCATGCCAAAATTGAATATCAACCAAGCCTACTTCAAGCATACTAGGACAAGAACATTGCACACTTTGTCATTGACACTTAGAATATCAAGAAACTTCATATACTCACCTAAACACCTCCATGAAATCATTGGAAAATATCCAAAAATAATACAGTAGTTACCTTCAAATTCTCTCTTACCTTCAAATTATCTCTTTCCTTCAAATTCTCTTTCATGACAACATCCTTCAATGACAACACTCTCTCAATGTACCTTGTCACATCACATAATGCCAACTAGGCTTAGTCACCTTTGATATCAACCTTCACAGGATGCACATTTGACATTATTAATAATACTAAAAAATCTCCCACTTTGTCATTGGTGGAAACCACCTTCAAAAATTTCTCTCACTAGGCAAGTTCATCCTCATTCTAAACTTTTCCCCCTTTGACATAAATGACAAAGTGATGTCTACAACTTCTTGAATCACACATATTGTAACCAAAACACTTAACACATAGAATTATGAGTTTATAAGGAACCATAAAAACATTATCCACCTATATCTATGCATACCTTTTTGGTACTCCTCACATTATCTTGAAGATAATGAACCATCTAATTAGCTCCCCTGAAACACTTGACTTCCTCAATGATTGCCAGGGTTAGAAACTACACCTAATTATTGTATTAGATGTTCAAATATTTCCTTTGGAAGTGGTTTGGTAAAAATGTTTACAATCTCATCCTATGTAGAGACATATTCAAGTTTAACACTTTGTTCACTTAATTTCTCTATAAGAAGTGATACTTGATGGGAATATGATTAGTTTTTGAGTGTATGACATGATTATTTGAGATGCTTATGGTACTTGTATTGCCATAATAGATAGTGTTATGGCTATCATACTCCAACTTGTAGTCTTTTAAGGCCTATCTCATCCATAGAAATTGAGTGAAACATGAATATACTTCAATGTACTCAGCCTCACAACTAAATAGTGCCACAAATGGCTACTTTTTACTTATCCATGAAACTAGGCAATTTCCTAAGAAGAAAGATCCTCCACTAGTGCTATTCATATCATCTAGATTCCCTGCTCAATATACATTTGTATAGGCTATCAGGTTAAACTCTTTTCTCTTAAGATACCATAAGCCAAAATTCATAGTCCCCTTGAGATACCTAAGTATCCTTTTGACTAATTGTAGATGATTTTACTTTGGGTCTAATTGAAATATTTCCACAAGGCCTACTGCTTGCATGATGTTAGGTGTAGAGGCAATAATATATAGCAAGCTTCAAATCATTGACCTATATTATGTATAATTGACTTTTAAAGATTCATTTTCCTTGCTAACTTACACCTTGTGATTATAGGTGTGCTAACTACTTTGCAATATTCCATCTCAAACTTCTTGAACATCTCTACTATGTACTTATCTTTTGAAATTAATATACCTTTTTCTAATTGAATGATTTTTAACCCAAGAAAGAATGATAGTTCTCCCAATGTGGAAATATAAAATTCCTTATTCATCACATTTTTAAAGGCCTTGGTAATATTCTCACTATTTCTACCAAATATAATGTCATACACATAAAACTAATATCAAATTATTGTCATCTTCTATCTTTATATAAATATTACTATCTATAACTCTTCTTTTGAATCCTTGTTCCAATAAATACCCATCCAATCTAGTGTACCAAGCTCTAAGGGCTTATTTTCAACCATAAAAAGAATTTTTAATCTATAAACATAGCCTTTGTTACCTAATAATGATAAACCCTTAGGTTTCTCTATGTACACCTCCTCTTCCATGTTCCCATTTAGAAAAACAAATTTGACATCCATACGGTACATCTTCAACCTTTTGAATCCTGTATATGCTAGAAATAGTCTGATAGCCTCAAATATTGCTACTGGAGCAAAGGTCTCCTCAAAATCTAACCCTTCAACTTGTACATACCCATTGCATACTAATATATCCTTATTATAGTGACTTCTCCATATTCATTAAACTTGTTTCTAAACACCCATTTTTTGCCAATGACATTCTTATCTTTAGGCCTAGGAACTAGTTCCCAAGTCTCATTCTTTTCTATTTAGTCTAACTCTTCATTCATATCACCTATCCAAAGCTTGTGTTTTCTTGCTTCTACAAGGTTATTAGGTTCAATATTAGACAATATAGCAACATTTTATTGATTTAGATTACTTACCAACTTTCTTCTTATTTACATACCTGCATCCTTATTACCAATGACTTGTGATTTAGGATAGTCTCTTTGAATCTAACTTAAAGGGCCTTTGGATTCTTGCCTTTCCTCAAAATCTTATTCTTACTCATATATATCCTTTTTTTATTCTTAATTCTTGAAGTCCAATTTTTTTGATGTATCCTTTGACTCTGAGTGTGACTTCTTAGAACATGTCTCATCAATCTTCATATTGGTGATTTCCACTATCTTCTACAACCTCTTATTATAACATCTATAGGTTGAGCTTAATGATGAGTATACAAAGAACATATCTTCATCATATCTATAATAAAAATTTCCTAAGTCTTCATCATCTATTTTGATGAATCATTTACTACCAAGCACTCTAAAGTGTTCCATATTAGCAGGTCTACCTTTCCATAACTCATGAGGGGTCTTGTTTCTATTAGTCCTTATTTTTTATCAATTTAGAATGTAGATTTTAGTGATTAATACCTCTCCCCAGTATCTATCAATTAACCTTAACTCATATAAAATAGTTATTTCCATCTCTTGAACTATCCTATTCTTTATTTCCACTACTCCATTCTATTGAGGTGTCTTAGTTACTAAGAACTGACTCCTTATTTCATAGAACTCATAGAAATCATCAAACTCATTAGACCAAAAATCTCCACCTCTATCATATCTTAGGAACTTGATCTTCTCATTCTTATCATTCTCAATAATAGCCTTGAATGCGTTGAACTTATCAAGAGCTAATGAATTTTCTTTCAAGAATACTACCCAAGTCATTCTTGTGTAGTCATCTATGAGTAACATGAAGTAGCTATCTCTTTGAATAATTTATATCCTTTTGGGCTCATAGAGATCAATGTGTACTAAATATAAAGGTCTTGTAGTAGATTGCTCCTTGGAATTTAACCTTCTTCTAGTATGCTTACCATGTTGATATGCCTTGCAAAGTATGTTTGTAGGTTTGATGATTTTAGGCATATTATTCATAGAATTTTTAGAGCTTATCTTGACCAAATTGTCAAGGTTTAGATGGTTTAAACTTCTATGCCATAGACAAATTTCATCCATCTTGATCATAAATCATCTCTCCTTCTTGATCTCATTTTAAACATATAGATTATTTTCAGTCCTCTTAGCTTTCGAAATTAGCCTTCTTCATTTGGATATCCTTATATCACACCCTCTATCATGAAATGTTAGAGTGTGTCCTTGGTTTAAAATTTGACTTATAATAAGTAGGTTGTGTTTAAAACCTTCCACATAAAACACATTATTTGTCTTGGTCTTCTCATTTTCCAAAATCAAGATACCCTTGCCAACTATATTGGTAGTTACGTTATCTCCAAATCTCATTATTCCTAAAAAATTCTTCTTCAATGAAGTGAACTTTATCTTGTCCCCTATCATGTGGCTTGAGAAACCAATATCTATATACCATTTTATGCCTTCATCATGGATGTGAAAGGCAATTTGAGCTAGCATAACTTCTTCTCCTTTAGTCTTTTACTTTTCCTTCTCTTTATCCATAGGGTTTAACTTCTTGATCCACTTCTTAATGGTATGACTGTATACCATTTTATCTTCATTTAACTTCCTCATATTCCTCATCTTGTAGTCCCTTGAAATATGTCTTTTTTAATCAAACTTATATAACAAAATTATGATTCTATTGTGGAGATGTGTATTCATCATATTCCTTCATGAGGAATTTATTCTAACATGATGTCTACAATCTAAAATCCTATGTCCATATTCATTACATGAGAAATAGTAACCATTGAAGGGATTCACATACATTATCTATCTGATGTTGAATGATGAACCTCTACCTTTATTGTTCTTAAAGGAGTCAATTTATTTTTAAATTGTTGATGATCAACTTGAGTCTTAGATTTGAGAGTTTTTACATAGGTCCTTACTTTGTTAGTACCATCATTTCTTGATGATCCATTATTATTTGAGGTTTGACTCTCCTTATTTTCTCTTTGGTCTTATTCAAATTCAAGACCTATCTTGTCATGTGGAGACCTTTGAATATTCAAAATATCACCAAGGACTTCAATAATCTTCTCAAATTTTTGATGTGTCTTCAACTTGACTATTGCTTGATCCAAGTCTACCTTCAAGGGATATATTTCTATTCCAAACTTGATGAATTCTTTCTCCTTGGTATTAATACTTACAGTGATAATCTCAATTTGAGTTTCTAACTATTTTATGATCTCCTAATTTTTATTAGTGTTATTTCTTATTCTCTCTTCAAAAATATTGATTTGTTCATCATAACTCTTAACCAATGATCTCAATTTTTAATTATCCCTTCTTTAAAACTTCAACTCCTCTAGAACACTCACCAATTCTACCTCAAGGTTCACTTTAACCTCTTCTTCATCTGATTCTTCATCATCTATAAGAATTTTCCCTTTTGAACAACCCTCATTATCTATTTCTATAGACATGAATAAGGTTTCATTTCTATCATGATCATTACTATCATCATCACTATTCGATGTACTTATATCACTTACATTATATGTGCTACTATCTTCTTTGATATAGAAGCTTTTATTGTTTTTGAATAACCGTTTCTTGCCTTCATACTTCCCAAAAATATTTTTTTTCTTTTTAGGATTAGATAACTTCTTATCAACACCATGAGGTTCATCATGATCTCCATCATACTCATTTTTATCCTTATTAGGACATTTAGATGAAAAATGACCAATCTCACCATAGTTAAAATACTTGATTGGCAACTTGATCTTATACTTACCTAATGCTTTCCTTTATTTTTTGATAAACATGGATTCTATCTTGTCATCATCAATGTTTACATCAACATCATCCTTGGCATTTTTACCTTTTGAATTTTTATTAGCTTTGAATGTAGCTTCCTTCTTGGAAGGTCTTTCATCACTTATTCTCCTTTTATAGGTAGTCAAGATGCCATGAAGCCCATCCATTTCTAGTATGTTAATATCTTTGATCTCCTCCAGATTAGACACCTTTGAATCAAACTTATATTTCAATTATATTAATACATTTTATACTAAAATTGATTCTTAAAACTCTCCTAGACATCTGATGACATTTACCACTTCATCTACTCTTAACAGATAAGATGTAATGTTTTCATCCTCCTTCATTCTTAGAATTTCAAACTACCTTTGATGAGTATGCAACTTTACCAACTTGAATTTGGTATCTCCTTCATATATGGTTTAAAAATTCTCCCAAATAATTTTAACTATATCAGAATTCATGACCTTTAAAATGTCTTCCTTTGAAAGACCACATAGGATCACATTCATTGCCTTAGAGTTGTTTTCACTTATCTTCTTGAATATTGTGTTATTTGGTGATGTATAAGGTGGATTGAATCCATAAAAAACATATTTAAATTTTTCATATCTTGAGGACATTAGATAGGTATTAATTATAATTCTCAAAAATTCATAGTTAGTCCCACTAAAGAGAGGAGCCTTATTGGTTGAGAAACCTCTTTGTACTTGATGACTAGACATACTTATGCTTCTAGGATCTCCTTTAAGTTGTTAGGCCTACTTAAAATTACCAATCTATGATACCAATTATTAGAATCATAATCACTAGGGGGTTAATCAGTGTATGAAAAAATTTCTTTTAATTATATCTAATCATTCATGAACTATGAAAGCAACATTGAGATCTAACAATGCATAAAGAACCATTCACATGAGCATAATATAAGCAAATGCACATATGAGTGGGATACCTTTAAGGGGAATAAAACCCATTATGATATCTCAAAATGGACTATATTCCCATAAAAACAAAATATCAAATTATGTTGAGCACCAACTCAACTTAGAGCACTAACTCCAATGAAGTCAAGCACCACTTGACTAGGCTTTAGCAAACACTTACTTGAAAGGAAGAACCAACTCAGCCATCTCATGAATTTTGATCACCAAACCTTTGATATAATATTATGGTCTCATTTCATACCTCGTTCTACCCTAAAAAGTGATATTTTATTCTCTTATATTATTTACTTACAAATAGGCCTAAATTGCATTGTATATATACATGTCTCATGGTCACACACCACTTGCTCTGCCACACACCTTCAACCTCTTAGGTAAAACATAGAATAGATATTATAATACTTTATTAATATGATTAAAATAAACTTTGGACCCTTTTTGGTCTACAAAAACTCAATTAGGCCTCATTTCTCTTTTAGGTCTCATGGATACCTAATTGCAATAGGTCTATTTTATTAGCATCAAAGCTTGATTCTATTATGCCTAGATGGAATTACAAAACAATAAAAAACCATTAAATGCCTTATATAATTACCTCTACTAAACTTATCCATATTTTTTTGGACGTGTATCCTTAGCTCATACCATGAAATCTCTTTTAGGACAAACTACCCTATTAGCCCTGTGTACCTTAAAAGTCTATCATGAAAAAATGAAGATTAAACACCCTTAAGATAACTATAAAAAAATAAAAATATAGATAGGTTATACATGACCTCAGGGTCATCACCAAATTATTTTAACACTTTCACTTAGGAGATAAATGCTCAAGAATATCTCTGCAACTCACTCACTCAGAACTACCAATTTACTTCAAAAACTAGTCATGGTGAATTAGACCTCCAACACCTATGTAGACACTTTTCATGACTCTTGATGCATGTAAATTATCTTATGATATATATATAAAATTATTATATGAAAAATTCATATGGTCTAATACCAAATATTGGTCTTGTAGACCAATTACTTGACCGTATATCACATAGTCTTATATGAACCAGACAAGCCATTCTATGAGCAAATTTTCACCTTATACACTAACCTAAAAAACTTAATAAAAGAATTAACATGACTTATAAGTCATAAATAAATTATCCATGTACTTTATTACATCAATATGCCATGCTTAGACCCTAAAATCCATCTTCTCATATCTACCTCAAATTTTCACTATTCACTCCATTAGGTCTATCTATGACTGACTAACTTGGATGATGAAATTAGAACTCTTTAAGACTAGAAAATATATATAAATCACCATGGATGTGTAAAATTATTCTCTATATTCTTCCACCATCCATTTTATTTTATTTACTATTACAAATTTTGAGAGCTATAATAATTTCTTAATAAACAAGCTTATATCTATGCATTTTCTCTCTCATCTAACTAAATGCCACCACCTAGAGGTACATGGGAGAATTTAATACATGATATAATATTTTATGTCTAATTTGAATCCATAATGATCTATTTTATACAATATCTTTCACATCAGGTCCTTATTAGGGTTTTAGGGAGGTTTAACATAGGTTTTAGTGTTAATGATTATTCATAAAGGAATACCCCTTGAATCCAAAAATAATACCTAAAAATATTATCTAGGACCATTCCAAATCTCTCATTAATATCTTAGTTTCCATTATAGAGGTTACATGTGCCAACTAATTTCTTAAATTGCTTCTCGGGTCTTGAAACCTCATTCTGTGAACTTGAGAAGGCCTAAACTCTAAATTATGTAATTTAATTTAAACCATGAAATAAAACATTTTGAAAAATCATAAAAAAATCATATCACCTATTTACATTCTCAAATATGCATAATTTCATTGAAATATGATCTTCATACCTCAGTAGGCTAGGTAGGGTCTAAGAGAGGTCTAGGTGTAGGCTTAGTTTGAAGGTCCTACCCCTATAGGCTCACCCTAAAACTCTCATGAGTGATTAAATACCTAAAATATATGCTAAAATAGTGACATATAACCTTTAAATTCCCATGTTCATTTATTTTAATGCACACACCTCTTCATGTCATGACTAGGCTCGTGACTAGGCTTTCTATGCACTTTGACATCAATGACTTGTACTTTCATGCCACCATAATACATTAGTTGACTTCAAATTATATCTTGCATTAAAATTATATTTCGTAACAACATCATTAAATGACAACACTTTCTCAATACACCTTATCACATCACACACTATCAATTAGGCTTAGTCACCTTTGACATCATCCTTTACAGGATGCACATTTGACATCAATTACAATACTCAATAGGGTGAAATTTATTTTATTAATTTTTGATCTTACTCTCTAATATTATATTTAGGGGTTAGGGACACATTAGTATCTAATATAAGGCTTATATTTTTTCATTAAATAGATATGGGATTCTTTGGATTGTGGGGACATCTGTGCATGTTTTTCATGCACTTCTAATTTAAAAAATAACCAGTTTTATGCTACCTTCATGGGCCCTTGGGGTTTTTTAATATGCCTTGTGTATTATTTGATGTAATTTTATTTTCTCTTTTTCCTTTGGAATTATTTATGAATCGACATAATGTAACTTCATTTTTGAATTAATATGATGTTATGATTTCTTTCTGGGGGATAAAAAAAAGAAAATTTGAATTATCTCTCAAAATGATGTCATAATGCCATTTTTGGCACCTTCTGTTGGATAAGTGCCAACCCATTGTACATTATTTTATCATAAAATATGTACACTTCTATCATTTATAGATGGGCCTATTCAGGTTTAAACATTACTTATATGATTGAGCATTAAAGGATAATGTTCTCTTAATATTTAAAAGTGGTTATTTTTCCAATTTAGTCCTTTTTTATGGGGAACCGCATAAGTTGAATATTAAGTTT
>JARHVA010004247.1:70000-127500 GCA_037957365.1 Torreya grandis
TAGCATCACCTTGTTTGGATTCAAGCACAACAAATTTTTCTTAGTTAAACAAACATTTATCAAAAAAATCTTAGATCATAGGCTCTAATACCAAATGAAATAAACCCAGTAAACCCACATACTTTTTTTGTTTGAAAATGTTTCAATGCAGCTAAACATTGCTCTATGTAAATGTTGCCATTATGCTTGCAAGATAATAGATAGAATTCTTAATTTAAAAATGAGTAAGTAGAGATATAAGATCACCAAATTTTATAGATCCATAATTAACATATTTGGAAGGAGTGTTTCAATCCTAGATTTCAATTAACCTCCTATGCTAATTCATAAATTGATCATTCAAACAATTAGACTATTCTTTAAAAATATTTTATATTCCATTATTTACTCACAAAACTTTTATATTGGGTTCCATTTACCATGATAATTGCAATGGATAATATATCTTCCAAGATAGTGATAGGATAAAGACATTCATGGTCATTATTATCCATATGATGGGTGGATAACAAGATAATAACCCAAACTCTCATGATGTCTCAAGGATAAGATATTCACATTACATCATCATTATAATCTTGGATATTTATAACTTCATGGATTAAATTCTTGTTTTGAGATTATCAATAAAATTCAATGGAAGGTTATTTAGCTAAGAATCATAACCCCTTGTGAACTAGTCATCTAGACCAACTTCATCAAGTTTATAAATAAGATTTTAAAGAATACAACAAGAAAACCATGAAACCTTAATCCTTGAGTAAAAAGGATTTTAAAATCCCATAAAAATCTTATAAGTTCACTCCCTTCAGGATTCCTTCATTTTTAAAATAATATGCAAATTATCCATATTTATTTAAAGGTAAATTTACCTTAAGGAAATGTATTCTTTAATGGAGGTAAGTCTCCATAACACAAAAGGAATTATTACCAACATTCAATACTTCCTCTTTAAATTTAGAAAAAAAATAGATATATAGTTCTTACAATATCTAAAATTGAGATCTACATATAAATTTATCCAATGTAGTATTTAAAAAAATAATTCCATAAATGCTAAGATTTTATATTAAAGAACCACCAGAGTTTATAAGGATGTGATCTAGAGTCAAAGTGACTTAAGTAATATGTGTTCACTATTGGAAGCAAAAAGTGAACACTCAATATTTATTGGTGATTTAAATGAGTATGCCACCATAATATACTTAGGAAATTAAGTCCTTAAATTGAATAAGGGTGTGACTTTTGCCTGGAGGGATGGTTTAGGAGAGAGCAACTAATTTATTTAGGTAAGTCAACTAATTTTAGAATCTTCACTAATAAGGAACCAATTGATAATATAATATTATCAAGAATAAATGGTTGACAATTACCATTGTCAATATATTGAACATAGGTTTAACTATTAATATAAACATTCCAACTCATCATGATCATGCTATAGTAAATGAAGAATGCAACTACAATCTTATTTAAAAGGATGAGTTTTAGAGGTTGTTGGCTATGTTCAAGTGCATATGCTTCTAAGTAACATTAATGATCTATATGGACATGAAATATAAGGAAATTTTACAAAATTAAATTACTTATTTGTAATATATTGGTAGGAAATATTGAATTGTGAATTAAGTAATTAAATCTGATTTATAAATCAGTTTGTGTCAAAGGATCAAGAGAAATTTTAGTGACATTCATTATGTTAATAGTCTTGTTTTACATGAAGGTGTGATAAAATCATGATATACATCTTACCAAATAGAGTTAGCTCACTTTTAATAAGGTTAAAAAGGTGGTGTAACTAAGGCCTAATGCATAAACTCGTTAAGGAAGCCTTATAAGGTAAAGCTGGAATTTCTTGAAATGGTTATAAAATAGGCAACTACTATTATTATCGATGTACCTTGGGGGTAATTTAAAGGCAATTTATTATAAAATAACAATTAATTATTTGATTTTATGAAACTTTAATTACTAAAAACCATGGAAAGTAGTCATTTTCCTTTAATTGACTTTATGTATCACTATAGGTGACTGGTTACAACTATACAAATTTTATAAATAATGTGACTAGTGTTTGGGGAGCAGTATATCGTCCAAAAATTATGTACTTATAAGAAAATACTAAGAAGGTTTTGTTAGCTGAAACACTAGTATGGTTGGATAATTGAAACCATTATGTAACCTAAAAGTGAATAAGTACTATGTTCTATGATGTTGAGGTGTTGGAAAATATATGAATTTTAGTTTAAATTAATTATTATGGGAAACTATAATTCAAACAATAATAATATGAAATTCACCTTGAGCCTTGGTTGAATCTACCCTTCCCAAGGTTATGATACGTAGAATAAGCAACACTAGTCAACCATTGGCTTATATGGGTAGGTTAATAGAGGGACTAGAGATAAAATCTTGTTGTTGGAAACAAAAGGATGAATGTCTAGTTTTTGATGATGGTTTTCATAGATGAACCCTCATATGATAATTAAGGTATGACATATTTGGGAGGACTAAGGGTATGACTCAATCTTGGAAAGCCAAGTGGGAGTGAATGTGACTGACTTGATCGAGAAAGTTATAAAGCTTTGGGGATCTCTTTTTATTAATGAGTATCATGAACCATCTAATCCATGAGGCACAAACATTATTGGTAACCTTTGAATCTCATGGATATAGATTAATGGGATTTTTTGGAACACACCCTTTATTGAAAGAAGGTGATGGTAAACTTGAGATCCCTAGTATTGAGCATGCCATAATAAATGATGGATATTTGATGTCATCTAGGATAACATCTAAACATTGGGTGGATCGATGAGATTTATGGATCCATGTACTTCACCAATAAGTGTTCTTATTTGGTGTGATGTGGGAATACCCTTGGCATAATTTACCAAAACATCTGAGTTAAGTATGTGTATCTTATTCCATGTGTTTCCTTCATTGCATGTAAAATTATTATATGTTTTTTAAGCACCCACATCATATGTGAATATTTCAAACCATGTAAACTTTTCAATTTATCTATGTTATCAAACATTATTGCATGAGTATTTCAAATATATGTTATATATTATAAGTGTGACCTTGTGTTGTTAACATCTTAATACATGGTAATGTGATCATAAACTAATTTTTTGATGTAATTTCCCCTTCTAAAATCAACCTCTATTAAATTTAAATCTGCTAGGGTATAGTGATTGTATTGTGTGGTGTAACCTCACATCATTGATCTAGTAATGAGAATTGATGTAAGTATGAGGTTGGAGGTGGAGAATCACTATATCTGTAATGATTTAGATTGAGTATAGGTTAGGAAGTGGAGTCTATCATAGGTTTAAAACCTATTCCTACCCTTTATTTAAGGTAGTGACTTGATTTATTCAGATGTGTGTACCATGTGTGTTGCAAGTTGGCCATGAGATCTTCATTCATAATGGTCACCTTATGGATTAAGTGGTTTTTTAACTACTTATTGGAGGTTGTTGTAAAAATAATCCTTGTGTAAATTTCTTGATGTAACCTTGTGAATCACTAATTGGTCTTGTAAGTTGAATAACAATGTTGTACTTGCTGTAATATAGGTATGTATTGATTTGTAAGTGTAAACACATATTTAATAAAGGCGATGATTTTTTTTTTACTTGGAAGAACATTCTAAAATTAATATTCTAATTAAAATCATGAATAAAATGTATTCTTATGTTTAGAAAGATCAATATAAATCCATGATCAAGTAGTTTGAAATACTATTAAATGCTACCAAGAAGTAAGTGTAGGATAATTGTGGGATTAGGATCCATGGAACCATCATGTGAGATCATATAAATTATGGGGAGAATTTTCAAAACTAGAAGGGTTGCATGTGTATGCCTATGATGGATTCCCTAGTGTTTAGGGGTGGTTGGTGTGGGACACTGCATTGAACCATGAATGATGTAATTCCAACAACCATAACAATATGGTTGGCTATGTAGTGATTTCATTATGGGATGAATGACAAGAAAGTATGCATAAAATAATCTAAAGTGGTGGAAGGAGCACATAGAAAGGATGATTACTATAATGAATTATATTTTTTCATGAATATTATAAAGCTATGCATGGGACATAACTAAAATTTGTGGAAAATATCACATTAAAATGTGAAAAATGCCTCAAATTTAGTTGTTTTGTGCAAAATTAGCTATTGTCATAAATTATAGGTTGGTAATTAGGTAGGAACATCCAAGTTATTTCAATTTTGATTATGAAATTACTAGTTTCTTAGACATTATATCCATATTATGATGGAAATTTTAATATGAAACTTTTTTATTTTCAAAAAATCTTTTTGATTTTTAGAATTATGCTAAAAATATATGAGATAAAGCAAAAAAATTAAGTATGAGTGATCCAAAACATGAAATTTGCTCATACAAGGTCCAAAAAGTCAAAATGTATTAAAATGATGCAGTATAATTATTTTTGGATACTTTGTTGTGATTAAATCTCCATTGGTGATGGAAATTTGTGAATATTTATTTAAGAAAGCAAAAAATAATGAATATTTTGTTTTAAGAGTTCATATTTTGCACTTGATTGTTGTACTTTTTATAAACTAATATACTAGTAAAATTAGTAGATGGTTGATCAAACTCTTAAAGGGAACATTCTACTTATATAGGGATAACGATCCTTAGGTGGTCCTATTGGGAAATGAATGAACCCTTATAGAGATTATATCTTAATGTAATTACTTAAAAATGGTAATTGAAAGCTAAGAGTGTCTTTTGAGTCACCTTATCCCTAGGGTTGACATAGACCAATTCTAGAGTCTTAAACTTATATTTCTAGTCATTCAACAAACCTTGTTCACTTATAGCCAGTTAAAATATGATCCTTTTTTATAAGCATAGATAATGAGAGGGGGGGGGTGATTCAATGTCCTTAAAATAATCATTAAATTTCACTTATCATTTATTAAGTATTCATTAAAACACATACATCAACCAATGCATAAAAAAACATCCATATAAGCATATAACATATGAACAAAAGAGATATATGGGAAAAAATCATGGGGGATAAAAAACAATGAAACATATCTTAGACTATATTAATATAATAATTAATTTAATATTTAGTGAGGCACTAACCCCACAAGGATTACCAACCCATCACTAGTCAAGTACCAGCTCAACTAAGCCTTTAACAAGCACCAACTTACAAGGAGACACCAACCCCCTAGGTGACTCAACACAAAATTAGACACATAGAACCTATGGTCACCTTTGGACACATATTTATCTATAAAATGATAATTATCACCTTATTTTTCTCTTCACACTCTTTTATCTCTCTCAAAACTTGCCTCTTAGGCTTCCTCGCTCAATATGCCTCTTACTAGGCTTATTAGGTCAACTGACCTTGATATCAAAATGTAGAAACTATATTATATGTACATCATAATATATATACCATATTTTTATTGTCTTAAACTCATCCTTATCCTTCATAATATTCACTCTTAGTCACTCATAGGTGTCTTCTCTACTACACTCTAATGCACACCCAATTAGGCCTATTAGACCTTGTATAAATACAAGTCACTTTCTTACATACTCTCTTAGTCAGTCAAATCACTTTAAAATTTTATATAAATCCTAAAATATTAGTATTAACACTTTACACATAGGAATAAATTGAATTTAGATTAATTTTAGGTTGGTCAAACACATTTAGACCTCATTCTTCTTTTAGGCCTAATAGAAACCTAATGCATTAAGTCTATCCTTTCCACAAAATAACTTGAACCTATATTTCCTAGATGGAAATATATAATGAAATAAAAAATTTAAAACACTTAATTTTAAATCTAAACATACCTCCTCTATACTCAATAAATCACAAGTCCTTTGCTCACACCTTGAAAGCACAATTAGGCCTTATAAACCTATTAGGCCTAATTACCTCAAAAACATTATCTATAAAGATGAATCTCACAAAACATATAGAAAAAAATTATATGAAAAAAAAAATGTATGAAAAATTCATGACCTTATGGTCATCAACCAGTTCATTAGACAACTTCTATCAGGATCCAAAGACTCATGAACACCTTATAAAAAGAGCTCACTCATAATTACCAATTTGCTCAGAACTTAGCCGTTAGAAATTTGACCTAATAAATTAGTATAATAACTTTAAAACAATTAATATTCATGTATAATATCAAATGGAGTATATATAACATAACCATATTCCTGAAACACTTCTAGACTAGGCATAATTACTCAGGAACAACAATCTTACAAACACACAAAAAGCTGCCATAATCCCAAAAAAACATAGTCTTGATGAATGTTGTATTCAACTCCTATAAAGACACATAAAAGAATTATAATTAATATTAATAGTTATTATGTGACCTATATAACATAATTAAATAGATAGATCACAATTTTTAGTGTCAACTATTGGTCTTGCAGACCAATTTGTTGACCTTTTCTCTCATAGTCCTTAATAGCCAGACACACCATTTTGGCTTCCATATTTCAAATTATTATACCGACTCCCAAACTTAAATAAATAATATATATGTCTTATATATCCCAAAAAAATCAACATATGCACTATATACATTAACTCATGATATAACATCTCAAACTCATTACTCCATCTTGCATACTCAGAACCACCAATCTATCTTCAAGACCATTCATGATGATTATGTATTTTAGTAACTATGTGAAAATGTTTATGAAATTAAAATGTATTTATATGATCCAAAAATATTAAAACAAATATATTATAAGGTACGATATCAATATTTCTCTTACATACCAATCTCATGGCTTCACTATGCACAAACCTCACTGTGTTAAAAGTCAGTTTGAGAGCAATATTTTTGATATAAATAAATAATTTTAAAAAATTATATTAAATATGGACATTTTTTATAGTTATTTTAAAAAAAACCCATAAATTTGGATGCATCCTTAATCCACGATAACATATCCCTATTCTCATTCTCACTTTTGCCTGGTTTTTCTCACTATTTGTACTATTGGACTTTTTAGTGACAGGTAAATTTTCATGATCAGTTTAGAATATTTAAAGTATAGAAACTACTTATAAACCACTATTAACATGAATTAAAATTCACAAATTTTTTCCTCTAATGATTTTCATTCTTTGAATTGGTCAACTTTGTTTGCTATACCAAATTTTTGAGAAATAAGCACTATTCTATGGGTTCCACTCACTCACATAAAAAAATAATGCCACTTAGAGGTAACTATAAGAGTATATTACATTATATAAACATAAAAATATCTCATCAAATCCATTCTAAGTCATTTACATCAAGATCTTCCATATCATGTCACTATGAGGGTTTTAGACTAGTTTTCATTCTTAACATTTGTTCATAAAACTCTACCCTAAAACCAACTCCTAATGCTTGGAAATAATTTATAGGACCATTTTCCATCTCTATCCAAGATATAAACTTCCCATACAATAGTCACACATGCCAACAAACATCAAAAAATGTCTCTCATGCTTGGAAACCTTTACATACTTTAAAGACCTCAAAATAGTATTTCATGTTTTCTTAAAAAAATAACCTCATACAACATTAATAGACTTTAAAAA
This sequence comes from Torreya grandis, assembly GCA_037957365.1. Classification (NCBI taxonomy): domain Eukaryota; kingdom Viridiplantae; phylum Streptophyta; class Pinopsida; order Cupressales; family Taxaceae; genus Torreya; species Torreya grandis. The sequence continues at coordinate 77,639 of JARHVA010004247.1, forward strand.
ACATGTAAAACCTTTATCCATTCTCACCTTTAAAATCTTACCTTAGAAAATTGATCTCATGCCTCAAAAGGTCACCATCTCTCACTTTGCTCTCTAGGTTGTTAACTCGCAAGGCACATCAGTTCTTTAAGACTAACATTAATAACATTATATATTTACTATAAAACTCACTCTTACTCAAAAAAATCTCATATCATGCTTAACCACTACTACACATCTTCTCATAAGACTCAGTCTACTCACCTCACTATGCTATCAAGCCTCTACCATCTCACTAGTTCTATTCATACAAATGAATAAGCCATGAAATCACCTTGAAACCTCCTATAAAATATTATCTACCTTATAAATATGTTTAATTTATGTCAAAAATATTTTCACTTACCTATGCTTACTTACTTCACCAAGATTCACTAATCATGCCTTCACCAAGACAAAACTAGGCTTCACAAAACACCTTGTCCACGAAGACTTGATTTCTTATGAACTTAGTCAACAATGACCATATCACAAAAATAACTTCAACACAATTAACACTCTCTTTCTTATGATCTCTCATATCAATATAAATTAACACTGCTCATAATCTTGTCACATCAGAACATTATGCCAAGACCTTATGTAGAACTCAAGGACTTAGTAGATCATGCTTAAGCCATTATGATCACTTACCATGCAACTTAAAAAGATCATATCTAGGACATCAATGAAACTTAATTACCTTTGACATAAATGAAAAAATCAATGTCTCAATAAAATAACAATAACATGCCTAAACAATCTCCCCCTTTATCATTGATGACAAACACTCTAATACAATAGATCTACCTAATATAGATCTTTCTCCTAATGAAATTAATGATAAAGGGTCATATATGACAATAATACCATCTGATCCTTGGACCTAAAACATTATTTATCCCCAAACAAGATCAATCTTCCTCTGATCAACTAAACAATAACTCAACTCACAGAAGTACCCAACAATGTTCCTCTTGAGCTTATGCATAAATCATCATAGGCCTTCATATACTCAAATGTATATTTATATATTTCAAACACTAAAATTAATAATGTGAGCATATAAAAAACTCTCACTTTTTTATTATACCTAATACCTTCATAGAAATATTTAGAAATTTTATCCCTATCTTACTATGTATATAGGAAAATCACATTCTTGCACAATCAACCACCTTAAAAATCTATTGAAAAAAATTCCAAACTTCAACATAGATAAATATCACAGAAAAATATATTCATGAAGACATTTTCCTTGATGACCAATCCATAACTCAAATTTATTCATGACTAATTTATATCTTCTTGACATACACCCCTGATCTTGGAGCATGATTGACTCCCCTTATCTCCATGAGATATTTAGACACTATTAAGAATGTGACTTGGTTTGATCAAGTCATCATATAAATAATTTTAAACCTATCTCTTATAACCACACCTCCAAAAAATTTATCTCTCATGGACCTCTTTCTTACTCAAGATAAGATACTTATCTCCTAATACACTTCCAAAAAGATTCATTACATACAAATATATGTAATAGAAATTCTCATACATATAGAACAAATAAATACCTCTTGCACACCATATCATGACTCCTCATGAACTGAACAACACAACTCTATAATCATCTATTTGATATCCTCACAATTACCTTCTCATGCTTCCATTTGCTAGAGAATGCTTCTATGAATCCTAATAAAATCACCCCAATTCATAGGGATCTTAAAATATGATAAATTCAAGAAATTCCCAAATCTCCAAACCATTTTTATTGACCTTTTTGTAGTCATGAAGCTGACTATCTTTCCTTAGAGTCTATTTAGGTTTTATAGGTACCTTTAGCTGAATCACCTCATCCTCATTCTCTTTTCATTTGACTACCTTATCACTATATGCAGATAATAAGAACTCTTAGTAACTTTTAACAATTGAACCATGCTCTATAATGGCAAATAAACCATCTTGAACATTGGACACAACATGATTAGTTTTAACTATCTTAGGCTTCCATACCAATGTTTGACCTTTATCATATAATCTAAGAGCTCCCTATCCCTTATCATATATTGATGAACTATTAAGTCCATTTGGACATAATCTTTCAATGTGACCAACATTATGAAAATAATAAAAAATAACCTCACTCATATCTCTTGCTTGATGATGACTATGATCTCCTTTTGACCAATTATTTCTCCTCATACAATCTCTTGCCTTATGACCAAAATCATGACAAACAAAACAATAGACATGAAAAGAGTTTGAATACCTTATTGTGTTGGGATGATTAATTAGTTTCTTCATGTTTCCCTTCATGTTTGAATCCTTATTAACTTGATCTAACTTTTCTTTCTCTTTCCCAAACTTGCTTAATTTGACTAAGAGTTGATCCAAATCTATCTTGTACTACTTGTCCTTTTCTTTTTTTGATTTTAGGCATGCATTTGTAGCCTCTAACCGATCCTTGATATCCTTCTCATACTATTTTTCCATTATGACCATGTCACACTTCAAGTTAAAAAGTTTCTCCTCAATAATCTTGACCATAGATCTCAACTCTTGATTCCCTTTCCTTAGTTGCTTAGCCATCTTGTGCTTCTAGGATCACCTTCAAGCTATCAAGCCTTCCCCAAAGGAGATTTTATGATAACAATTTTTGGAATAAAAAATAATAAAATGTGGGGGTGGGGGGGGGGTGAATCAATGTCATTAAAACAATAATTCAATTTCACTTATCATTCAAGAATCATTCATTCAAACACATACATCAACCAATGCATAAACAAGCATCTATATAAGCACACAACATATGAACACAATATATATGTGGTAAACCCTCATGGGGGATAAAACCCACTAAAACATAGCTTGTAATATAGTTATATAATTAATGAATCAATATTTAGTGAGGCACTAACCCCAAAAGGAGCATCAACCCCTCACTAGTCAAGCACAACCTCAACTAGGCCTTTAATAAGCACCAACATGTAAGGAGACACCAACCCCTAGTTGACTCAATACAAACTAATTCACCTAAATCCTTTCATAAAATTTTAACACCTTGATCCAAAACTTATAAGTTTTGATTAAAAAATATTTCAAGAACATGAAAATTAGATAATAACAATGATTTCTCTAAGAAGAGATGTTTTATTACTCAAGATTACAAATACAAATATATGATTATCTCTAGGAAGAGATGTTTGATTTAAATTTTGGGTTACATCTTCATTTATACACATTTTTAAGCTATGAGGAGGATTTTTAAGGTCACCAATCTTGAGGGAGATTAAGTGGTTTGACTTTCATGATTTAAAAGAATACAAAATTCGAGGAATTACTACTTTTAGAAACTTATGATTTTTAGACTACACTAATAAAATTGAAATTTGGGGCACTTTCATTGGGTTTTTTAGGTTCAAAATCCAATGATCATAGCTCATACCATCTCACCACATTCTACTCATTCTTAGATTTCCAATTGTTCAAATGAGGAGTCAATTGGAGCTCTGGTGCAAAAGTTATGGTTCCCTGTCATCAATTGGGGTAGAACCCTCACTTGAATTGTCACCTAAATTATTTCCTAGATCACACATTTTTCTCACTTAACTGATGGTAATCACCTTATTTTTCTCTTCACACTCTTTTATCTCTCTCAAAACTGCCTATTAGTCTTCCTTGTTCAATATGCCTCTTATTAGGCTTATTAGGTCAACTAACCTTGATATCCACTTGCAAAAACTCTATTATATGTTCACCATAGTATATTTTACCTATTATTATGGCATTAAATTCCTCCTTATCCTTCATAATTTTACCTCTTATTCACTCATAGGTGTCTTCTCTATTGCACTCTACTGCACACCCAATTAGGTCTATTAGACCTTGTATAAATACAAGTCATTTGCTTACATACTTTCTTTGTCAACCAAAGCACTTTATTAATTTATATAAATAATAAAATATAATTAATAAAACATTACACATAAGACTAAATCAAATTTATATAACTTTTAGGTTGATCAGACACATTTTGACCTCATTCTTCTTTTAGGCCTAATAAAGACCTAATGCATTAGGTCTATCCTTTCCACAGAATAAATTAAACCTTTATTTCCCATATGGACCTAAAAAAATAAATAAAAACTTGAAAAAATTTAAGTATAAACCTAAACCTACCACCTCTATGCTTAATAAGTCAAAACTCCTTCGCTCACACCTTGAAAGCACAATTAGGCCTTACAGACCTATTAGGCCTAATTACCTCAAAAACAATGTTTACAAAGATGAAGGTCATAGAACCTATAAAAACACATTATAGGAACCAAAAACATATGTATTTAAACCTCATTACCTTAATTTAATCAACCATTTAATTATACAACTTCTATCAGGCTTCAATGACTTAGGAATACCTTATCAAAAAGCTCACCCAGAACTGCCAATTTGCTCATATCCCAATCATTAGCAATTTGAACTCAAACATCAATATAATAAATTTTGAAAACTTTAAATGAATGTATAATATCACATGACATATATATAACATCACAATATTATTGAAACACTTCCAAATTGGGCATAATGACTCATGGACATCAATCTTACTAACAAATAGAAAACTACCATAATCCCCAAAAAACACAATCCTAATGGATGTTGTTTTAAAATACTATAAGTAAACTTAAAATAATTATAATGAATATTAAAATCTATTATGTGGCCTATATAACATCTTATAATATATAGATCACAAGTTCTAGTGTCAAATTTTGGTCTTGCAGACCAATTTGTTGACCTTTTCTCTCACAGTCCTTACACAAGTAGATAAGCCATTTTGGATTACATATTTAAAATTATTATACTGACTATAAAATTTATATAAATCATTAATAGGTCATATATATCCCAAAAATCATCAAAATGTTCACTATATACATTAACTTATGATATAACATCTCAAACTCATCACTCCATCTTGCATACTCAGAACTGCCAATCTATCTTGAAGACTAGTCATGATGATTATTTATTTTATTACCTATGTAAACACTTTTATGGAATTAAAATGGATTTATATGATCCATAAAAATACTCATAACATCTTAGAATAAATATTTTACAAGGTCTAATAGCAATATTGGTCTTATATACCAATCTCTTGGCTTCATTGTGCACAGACCTCACTATGTTAGACAAGTCAATTTGAGAATAATAATTTTTATATATAGAATAATTTTAAAAAATTATATATTTAAATGTGTTATAAGTCTTTAAAAACAACCCCATACATTTGGATCCATTCCTAATCCTTGATAACATATCCCTATTCTCATTCTCACTTTTGCCTAGTTTTTCTCACTATCTGCATTATTGTATTTTTTTAAGCGATAGGTCAAATTACATGATTGGTTTAAAATATTTGAAATTTTTAATCTGATTAGAAACCACCATTAATATTAAGTAAAATTCTCAAAATTTATCCTCCAGTGATTTACATTCTTTAACTTGGTCAATTTTGTCTATTATACCAATTTTTTGAGTAATAAGCACTATTCTATGGGTTCCACTCACTCACCTAAAAAAAATTCAATTATAGGTACTTATAAGAGTCCATTACATGATAAAAACATAAAAATATGTCATCTAATCCATTCTAAGTCATTTCCGTCAGGATTTTCCATATCAGGTCACTATGAGGGTTTTAGACCAGTTTCCATTCTTAACATTTGTTCATAAAACACTGGCCCTAAAACCAGCTCATAATTATTGGAAATAATTTATAGGAACCTTTTCCATCTCTCTCAAATATCTTATCTTCCCATGCAATAGTCACATGTGCCAACAAGCATCAAAAAATGTCTCTCAGGCTTGGAAACCTTTACATACTATAAAGACCTAAAATAGTATTTCATGATTTATTGTTAAAAAAAAGACCTCATAAAAAATTAATACACTTGGAGAAAAATTTAAAAAAATTATCCATACTCAAATTTGCAATATTGCCTTGGAAAATTGATCTCATGCCTCAAAAGGTCACTATCTCTCATTATGATCTCTAGGTTCTTTGCATGTAGACACATTAGGTCTTTGAAACTAACCTTATTACCACTATAGATGCAATATAAAACTCAATATTATTCCAAATAAACTCATACCATTCTAAACCACTACCACACATCTTCTCATAAGCCTCAATCTACTAACCTCACTATGTTATTAAGCATCTACTTTCTCACTAGTTCTCTTCATGCAAATGAATAAGCCATGAACTAGCCTTGAAACCTCCTCTAAAATATTATCTACATTGTATACATTTTTACTTAGTGTAAAACATATTTTCACTTACATTATCTCACTTACTTCACCAAACTTCACTAATCTTGCCTTCACCAAGACAAGACTAGGCTTCACAAAACACCTTATCCACAAAGACTTGATTTCTTATGAACTTAGTCAACAATGATTGAATAGAATTAGATTCAAAATTAAAATGTAATAATCTTTATTTAAATGAACAAAGAGATTTACCAAAGACTTTTATCTTCTATTTCATTTAAATTTCAACTTGAAGACGTAAACTTGATAGGATGATGTCACTATATGTGCACACTTAATTTTCTACTTATAGTAATATAGGATTCTAAAAAACATGCAAGAAATGAAATGACGAAATTAAACACTCATATGAAACTATGAATTAAAATATTACACTCTTTTATATGTGGAAGCTTCCTTAAAATTATTTTATGCAAAGTTGAAAATCACACGATTCAGAAATAAAACACACAATACATAAATAAAATAAATTAAATGCTTATATAATTAATGGGTTGGTTTTTGTTGTAAGACTTATAAAGGGGTCCCTTCCTATTTATGACTCCATATTCAATCCTTACTCTTATAAAAATGAAATGGACTCAGAAATAATTTCTCATATTAATCAAATGCAACAAAGAATTGTTGCAGGGAAATTATAATAACAACTATCTTACAAAATGTGCTTCTACTATATTTCTCTAATTGATCTCTATTACCTCTCAATATTTTTTATTATATATATATATATATATATATATATATATATATATATATATATATAATAGGAGATATTGTATTATAAAAAACAAAATACATTCCAAACTAAGAAACATTCAGTTATAGGATAACATAAATTAGTTCCTTTACTAAGGCTACCATTCATACAGATCTTGCAACACTACTTTAGGAAAAACCAAGTTGTTGTAGTCTTAAACCAAATTTTTATTATTCTCCACAAAGTTTTTTATAGTTTCTATGAGTAGGTTGAATTAGGAATCAAATTCTATTTCTTTACAGCTTTGGTTACGTAGTGGCTATAGGATATGTTCACATGATGAAATCCCTTTACTGCAAGATGGTTTGTGATAAATACCTATTGATTTAAAACATCTTTAAAACACATTATAGATAAAATAATCCTACAATAAAAGATAAATACTATACACTTAATTCCAAGATAAAAGTTTAACTATGAAAAGATATATGAGATCATAGTGATATTTGCAAAACATGGTTGTCTGAGGATAAAACTTATGGGAAAATAGTCAATGAACATGATAAAAAAAGAAAGGTGAGTATGGAAAATGAGGATAAAAACATGAAAATTTTAGGGCTCATCACACCCCCCAACTTAAGACTTTTATCATCCTTGAGAAACAAGCTTGTTCATTTCAAACTCACAAATAACTCTAAAATCTACAGGCTCAAAAGCACCATTGGATAGATAGGCATAAAATCCATGTCTTTATTCAAATAGTTGTCAGTTTCTAACTTCCTTAGATGTATCTAATATATTTTTATCCTAAAAATTTGGAGTGGGATACCAAAATAGAGGAGGATATAATCTTATGCTCAACAAATATGCTCCACGGTCTCCTACAATCAGAATATATCTAGTTACTCTATCCAATGTTGATTTTAAATTGAAAGGGGAGTGTGGCTCTTTCCTCTTTAGCTCAGGAGTGATCTCATTCCATATTTATATGAAATATTATCTTGTTAAATGTCCAACATAATTTCTCAACCCTAAGTAAAAATCCCAATCTTCTTCACTATTTTTTGCAAACCAAGCCCTTACTTCCTTCTGCAGCATAATGTTACCCTATTCTGCTAACACAACCTCAGGTGTTATCAACTCTCCTATGATAAAAAATTAATTTTCTCTCTCATTTTCCCCATATTTAGTCATCTATCATCCTCTCCTATGCTCATTCAAAATATATGCTAAAAATGCATTTAAAAAGACATCTCCCACATATAGGTTAGGATTCCATTCCTTGTCATGTGGCATACCATAGATATGAAGATAGAACTCACATAGTTGTGATTTTTATTCTTGTGAAATATTTTTATATAATTAAAATAAAGAGAGAGAATCAATTAATTCACATGGAATATCATCATAAATTCTCTTTAACTTAAACTTATATCACTGTTCTTCAAAATAAATTGAAAATACCTTTATAAGAGGTCTGTAGGCGAGGAATGATTGAGTATGACTAGAAAAATATTCAACTTTATATTATAGTTTTGAGATATTTTCTTCCTTAATACTAACCTCTTCCTTTAGTTTATTATTTTATTTTTTTAATTCTCTAAAACTTTCTCATTGTCTATCTATCAATATCATCAATTTAAAAGACATGGTAGATGAGGAATTATACCTAACTAGTTGGGCAGTTGTGGGATTTTCCTATTGCTTTTATACTATAAGAAGCTGTGAGAAAAAAAATATAGGATGAATTTATATCAAAGGATAAAAATGAGAAGATGATACAACAAGTGGATCTAGTCCACCTCTTTCTTAGTCTTTCCATTTCCTAGAGGGCTTTCACTAAAGTAGGAAATTTTGCTTCTGTAGAGAATTGCTCCATTTGTTTTTCCTCTATATGTCTCTGCATTAGTTCTTCTTTTAATTTTTTAGGGATATGTCTTGATTTCTCCATTTCCTTATTTCCTTTTTAAGATAACTCTTCCTTATCATTCTCTATTTCATCAAACCTATATGCCTCAAATGTGTCATGACTACTGACAATTTGTTATTCCTCCGACTCCTTACTAATTTCTATTATAGAAGAAGGTTTAGTTCTAGGTTTTCCCCTCATCTTCCCTCTTAGTCTGTGGGATCTTCAATGAGTAGATGTGACCTTAGAATTTTTAGGGGAAGGTGAATGCTCTTATTCATTTTTCTTAGAGTTAGGTTGGAGGATGAGTTTCTTCTTCCTTCTTCTAACTTATTTTCTTGTTAAAGCCTCTTCTGTGAGGTTTATCCCTACTACAGGTTCTTGTGTGGATACAATAAGTTCTTCTTCTATAGTTTCTTTTGGATCTATAGAAAGGTCCTCTTTTTCATATTCTTTTGGAGTTATAGGAACGTCTTCTTCAATCTCCATTTTTTCTTCTACTTCCATTTCCTCTTCTAGCTCTATATCTTCTTCTTCATCTTCCTCACTATTACTTGCTACATTTCTAGGTAGTTAAAGCAAAATCTTCCCCAATTATATTGGGCCTAGTTATCTATAAGAAATCTTGAATAATTAATTAAATTAAATAATGATGAGAGAGAAATTTATGATTACCTATTTTAAATTCTTCTACCATTCTTATGACCATGTTAAAAAAATTGGTAATGTTTATCTCAATACCATGCCATAAATGGTTCATGAATTTGAAGTGAACACTACACAACATGGATTCTTCCTTCACAGGTGAAATATATGAATATGAATACAGTAGCTCTTACCTATCTTCCTCTAATTAATTTTTTCCTCTCTACCTTAGCATCAAATTTTTCCTACTATAATTATCCTATTTGGGGGAATCCAATCAATCTGATGATGATGGATTCACTTATCTTTATTTCCATTCCTTTCAATATTTCTAGATTTTTATATAATGAGCCAACAAATTCTTCTACAATTCCTAGATCAAGAGCATTTATCCTCTCAAAATATTGAGCCCACCCTACATTCTAAAATAGGACCAAGATGTTTGGGTTACTGGTTAGAGGAGAGATATCAAGTGGCTCATGCTTGAGTAAGTCCCCTCCCATACTATAAGATGGAATTTTGGTTGCAAGGTCTGTACTCTTGTAGTAAAGGTTTTGTAGCTTTGGATGGAATGTTTGTGATTTAATTTGGGAGATAAATAATCAATTTGAATTATTAAAAAATACCCTCCAACTTAAATGATCTATTGTCCTCAAGGGATGCATATGATATGCACAAATGAATTGTGAAAATGATAAGAAGTGTAAGCAACAACATTTAAAGGTCACATCAATTGATGAAAGAGAAATTTTCTCAAGATAGCATGAACACATGGAGATATGGTGGCAATTTAATATAATTTAGACCCATAATATTTAAATAATTAAAACTTATGAAATGAAATAAGTATAGAATAATTACCTTAATAATTTTAGGAATACCTTTTATTAATGCATTAATGATGAGTTGAAGTCACAAATGTGAGGTGTACTAGCATGTGTTATGCTTTGATTGCAAGCAAAAATGCTTGATGAGGAATGCAATGTATGGTAGAGTGATAAAAATCCATATAGTAGTGGGAAATGGCTCCTATGGTAATAATAAGTGTCCTATAGCAATAATAATTATCTTGTAATAACAATAATTTCATCTTGTAGCAAAAATGAAAGTGTTTTTCTACTCCAAAAGAATGAATCTGTACACATAAACTTTTGAAAATAGAAAATTTATTGCTATTTTTTTATGAATGTTGATCATCTAGTGATCTAGTTTTCTGATGCAACAACCATCAATAACATCCAAAGGTTTTTGTTTCTGATTTTTCTATTTTTTTAGATTTCATGGTCCCAACTCAACTGGAATTATAGAATCCTAGGAGTTAGGATTTTATTTAGCTTGAATCATGCCATTATGAATGGTTTGTTCTTGGCTGTAGGAATCTTTATTGCTCTTAGAAAATATTGGAGAAGGGTTGAGAGAAATACCCTTTATCTATAGGAATAGATTTATTTGCTTCATGAATAAGAGATGAATTTTGTTCTTCAAGAAGTTGATGAATGAGAGTCTCCTTAGAAAATGGTTTATTATACAGCTTGAACCTGTGGCCTTTAACAAGTAATTAGAACTAAATAGAGTCAATCATCATGAGCTTTACAAATTCATTGTCAAAAACTTGTTCAATCTCTTAAGGCCCAAGCCATTTAGACTAAAGATTTATTTTATGATCTTTGTATTTAGAGTAAAAAAGGATTGCCCAATCACTAGGTTGAAAATTCTTAGTCTTAATGTTCCTATCATGACAACTACTCATTATCTTTTCACTACTTAAATGTGATGAAGTGATTCCTTTCTAAGTTCATCATGTGCATTCAGTTGCATGATCTTATCTTTTTGAGCTTGAGAAAGCTCAAAGACAAAATCAAGTGATATCCTTAATGTTCTATGCTCAAACTCCATGGGTAAAATAGGATTTTTACCATAAACTAGTTCATATGGGGTGAAACTAGTTATGGTCTTCCAGGTGATTTTGTAAGCCCTACTACTTCTAAAAGATAAGTTGACTAGTCATTTATATGCAGGATAACAGTCTTAATGAATATATTTTATAATTCTCTATTTGTAACTTCCACCTGACCATTCAATTTAAGAAGGTAAAGGGTAGACTTTTTATGTCTGATTTCATATTCTTTTACCAAGGTAGCTGTGAGATCTGATGTAAACTATGGTTATTATTCTATGACTATTTATCTTGGCACTCCATAGTGGCTGAATATTAATTCATACAAAAATTCCACTACTTTCTCATCTTAATCATAGGTTAAGGCCTTGACCTGACCCATTTTGTGACATAATCAGTTCAAAATAATATATTTTCCTTGTTAGACTTAAGATCTATGGGACATAAAAAATCAAGTCCCTATTTATCAAAAGGTTCCATAACCAATTGTGGTTGCAATGGTATTTCATTACAGTGAGTGGGTTCCCCCATATGATAACATTGATCACATCTATGGGTATACATCATGGGATATTTATGCAAAGAAGGCCAATAATATCTATAAATAATTACTTTCACAATAGTCTATTTAGCATCAAAATGACCCCCATAGGGTTCATCATGGCAGGCTCTAAAAATATCATAGGTTTCATCTTCTCAAATACATATTCTCATAACTAAATATGGTCTAGTAATAAAGAGATATCCTACAATCCATGAATATTGTATGCTATTTTGGATCAAATGGTTTTTTTAGGTGAAAAATGTTGTGGTAGTGATCTTACAATAAGATATATAACAATATATGTAAACCAAGGAGATTGAATAGTTATTGCAAATAAATGGTCATTAGGAAATGAATCATCAAAAATAGGAATTTTCTCATCATTTTGTAGGTGAGATAGAAAATCTACTACTACATTATCCTTTCCTAGTCTATTCATAATGGTAATATCAAATTCTTGTGGTAAAATCAACCATCTAATTATCCTACATGTTACAGCCGGTTTGTTTATTAAATGCCTGATTGTTGCATGATCTGTGTGGATGAATATTTGGTAACCTATAATTTAGTGTAATTTTTTTTTGATGGAATAAATGACTATAATAAATTCCTTCTATATTGTAATGTAGTTGAGTTCATCCCCTTGAATATTCTTACTGACAAAATATATTTCATAACTCAAAGACTCATCTATTTGGCCAAGGACAACTCCTAAAATGGTGTCAGATGCATCTATGTGGATGTGAAAAAGCTTCTTGAAGTTAGGCCCTCTTAGAATAGGAGTTATTATGAGATGGTCCTTGAGTTATTGAAAGGTAGTTTTACATTCATTAGTCCAAGTAAATTTAGTGTCCTTGGTAAGCAATCCAAATAATGGGGTGGTAATTTTACTAAAGTTCTTGATGAATCATATATAATAACTAGCATGTGTTAAAAATTTTAAAACATATTTTTGATTCTTTGGTGTGGGTATATCCTTAATGATACTTATCTTTATTGGATCAACTTGAATTTTAGCAGGGGAGATGTGATGCCCCAACATAATCCCTTTAGTCATAAGCATATAAAACTTTTCATTGCTTAAAGATAATTGGTGGTCTTGATCACATTAAACACATTTATCTAGGTTGGTAAGATTTTATTTGAATGTCTACTCATAGATAATGAAATCATCCATGTAAATTTCAACATATTCATGGGAGAGATTAGAAAATATACTCAAAATAATCCTTTAAAAAGTAGCTAGAGCATTGCAAAGACCAAACGACAAGATGACATAGGCATAGATTCCCCAAGGGCAAGTAAAATTGGTTTTGTCTTGGTCTTATGGAGATATCCATATCTGATTATAACCATTATATCTATCTAAAAAGAAAAAATACTTTTTCCTTGCTAATGTATCTTGTATTTGATCAATAAATGGAAGGGGAAAGTGATCCTTCCTAGTATCATGATTAAACTCTCGATAGTCAACAAAAATATGCCATTTCCCCCTTTATTAAGTATAATAACCAAGGGAGAGACCCATTGTCTATTTGAAATGGGGTAAACAAACCTTACACCTAAGATTTTTTGTAACTTAGTTTTGATAATGTCTTTAACTACAGGATTCATTCATCTTTGGGGTTGGTGAATAGGTTTACATTCTTCTTTAATGTAAATATGATGTGTGTATAAATTTGGGGGTATTCTTATCATGTCATGGTATTCCTAAGTAAATTCTATAATGTGCTTTCAAATCATTGTAAGTAACTATATTTCTTTTTGGGGTGTTAAAGAAGTGTTGATATTGAGAGGTTTATTTGGCAGAATGTCCACTTGCTTTGTTAAAGAGAGCATGGTTTCTACATTGGTAATTAAAGTATCATAGCTACATTGATGGTCAAGTAACTGACAGAATGTCCAAATTTCTCTTGAAATTTTAGCTAGGTCATTTTCAAAGAAAGTATTCTAAAGTGGGCATGGTGTACATTCCAACATGTTTATGGCTAAAAGATCCTATCGATAGGTGTTTTGCAAGATACCAAAAAGGACATTATCTTCTTCTTGTGCCTGTAAGAATGGAATTTAATAAATTATGCAAAAAATTTTCAAGATATATTCCTCAAATTCATCAATATAAGGATTTGGGTTATCAATCTCGGAAGGCTTGGCTAGCAGATAAAGAACCAATTTTTTGGTGTCATTTTTATTGGAAATTAATATTTTTCTTAACCTATAGAGAATAAAAGCATCAATAGAGGCCAACCATGGGAATCCAAGGATGAGAGGATAAAATCCTAAGTTACCTTTTATATGTAGAATAATAAAGTCTATGGGATATTATCAAGAATCCATAGTGATAACTAGGTCTTAAACAATCCTTTCAAGCTTAACACTTGACCTGTCAGCCATCTATAAGATGGTGGGTGTTAGATGAAGAGTTGTAAGTTTTAGTTGCTATATGGTCTCCATGGTCATCACGTTGATGGGTGTACTGAATTCAATTAAAGTATTGGATATGTGTTGGCTATAAATGCTAAAATTGACTATAGGAATTCTAGGATCAAAATATTTCTGGGGAACTATGTTTCCTAACATAATATCTACTAGTTGGCAAATAACTTGGATTATTTTAGGATCCTTCCTTTTCCTTCCCAGAATTTTCAAACATATCTCTCTAATAATATTATTATAGATAGGAATGCATTTTATTACTTCAAAGAGTTGAATTTTTATGCACAGGTTATTGAGTTGTCCTAAGATATTGAATTTAATTTTTGGTGTAGGATGTGAGATGTTTAATCTCTCTAGAAAAGGAGGATTGTCAGGATCTTTTTGGTTTTCTAGAGGACTTGGATAAGGAGTGGCCATGGGTGGTTATGGATTAATATGTGTAGATTAAAAAATACTCTATGTTTCATTTTGATTTTCAGTCGCATGATCCAAATCACTGTCCTTGAACACTTTGGTTTGAGACATTGAAGTTTTGACTCAGAGTGCGGGCTCAAATTTCTTTTTGCTCAATTTGTCTAAGTGTCGAAGTCAAGCAGAAGCTACCAAGTGTCATTGGCTAAGGCACCTTTCATAATTTATATAAGTTGGTTAGGACATGCCATGTATCTCATAATAACTCAGTGGAATATGACAAGTGTCAGTATCCACATTTCAAATCTCTTTTAAGCAAAAGGTTTCAACAAGCTAAGTATTAGAATCAGGCGGAGGGTGCCAAGTAATAATCACAAAAGGTTTCAATTTGATTTTTTAAAAGTGATGGAAAATGCCATGTATCTTAGCTAAAGAGAGTAGAAGCCACCACGTGTCAACCTCTAAATTATCTCCATTTTATTTCACTGATATAGTAAAGATTGTGGTGGGTCTCAGGTTTTGTTTTTGAAGCAAGCAGAAGCTGCCAAATGTCACTGTCCATGTAAATATGAAATGAGGCCTAATTGTTTCTATAATATAAATAGAGTGATGCAAAGACAAGCACGTGTCACCTTATGTAGGTTTCTCAAAAGATGGCTAAAAGTAGCAGAGATTGCCACATATCCCTAGCTAAGTAAAGTAGAGATTGCCACATGTCCTTTGTTGAGGCAAGTGGAAATCACCACCTGTCCCTATACCTTTTTAAAAGTTACTCATGTGAGAAATGTTGTGGGTCTTATTTTCTATTAAGTTGTTAAAGTTTCAAAGAAGTGGATTGTGACAAGTGTCAAAGGTGGAACATCCTTGAGCAAAGACACGAAAAGAGTATAAGTTACGCGGAAAGTGCCGTGTGTCTTCGGCAAGTGCTGCAAAACATGCCAAGTGTCATTTTCCAGTGCATCCTAAATAAAGAGAAGGTTTTAAAGAGGAAAAGGGGAATTATCCAAGTGTCCTCTCCTATTTGAAAGTGGGAAGAGTCCTAGGTATTTACTTTGACAAATGAACTTGCAGAGAAATATAACGTTTCAGAATCTAAGAAATATCTTCAGTTAGACACTTCCAGTTCAGTTAGTTTTCAGTTGGGCCATTAGATTGAGAAAATGTAGACAATATGGAAGGAATTCAAGGCTATAAATAGGGGTGTAGATATCACCAGATAGGAGGATAATCCAAAGAGAATTTTCTGAGAGAATTATTGTCAAGAGTTTTAGACTTTCTAGCGCTGTGATTAGGAATATCATTTGCCTTTGTTCTATTTTCTTAAGTTGGAAAGTTTATGTAACTGTGCATGTTTATGTGCCTCTTATGTGACTAGAGAATTAATAAGAAAATTTAATCCTATGCCTTTGTTGATATTTTCTGTGTCACTGCAAAAGTAGTCTAAGCTGTGAGCCTTTGTTTCTATTGTTTTCATCTTTTACATTGATCATGCCTTGTTTGCTCTTAAATGTAATTGAATCTTACATATAGTTTTACTGTGCTCAGATTAAGGGTCGAATTACATTTAGGTGCATCACCATAGTTAGATTTTATTTCTTTGTATTTGTGTTTCTATTAAAATTCCTATCCATTTTCCTAGTATATGCTCGATATAAAGAAGAGACCGGCTTCTTAAAAATATGGAGGTTGTTTCAAGTTGCAAGTCCCACATTCTTGAAACTTTCCATTGTTGGTGTTAGAAACAAAGCACAATTTTAACCATCAACAATATGTATTAGATCAAGTTATTTAAAATGTTTTATGGTTATGGGTGAGGTCAGTTGTAGAAGAACACATCCTGAGTGAAGATGGACTTGATTGATAACTAAGGTGTGTGCTGGATATTACATTATTTTAGTGAATTGTGTTAGTTGAACCAACTTATTAGTAGCGGTAGGGATGGGTCGGGTGGGTAATTAAGTGGTTATAGTAGGTTATTAAGTGTTTGGAATTAAGGCCTATTTTTATGGTTTCTAGATTTGTTGAGGAAAGCCTTGATTACCTCTACATTGTTATTGCCATGGATTAGAGGGAAAGATCCATTGTTGGTTTTGGAATTACCTAGGTTGAGGTTGTCAATTTTGTTGCATCCATAAATAATTCTAGGGTATATGTCAAGTGTTTTGGGGCCAATTTTGGTTGAAAATATTTGTCCAAGAACCATACTGAGGATTATTTGATAATTTAAAATTTGCAAACATAGAGTTTGATGGCATACTTGACCTTTGCACCCAAGGTTTCTATTGAGCCACATAAAATTTTGATTCTAATTTCCTCCTATGGTATGTAGCTCCAATATTTTAGATTTGTTCTTAGTTATGATAGCTACTCAAGATTTCATAGAATGACATGTGCATTCCACCTTCTTTTTTCTACGTTCAAGACAATAGGCAGCTAAGGATTTTGTAGTTTCTTTTTGTTTGCTCCATGTATGCAATGTATCAAGATGAGCAGCTAATAATGTCTTGATTCATGTCTTAAAATAGGTTTATAACTTAACCTTTAGATATTCCTACTATAGATATTATAGGAAAGGTTATACTTCTACTTTTAGTCATGGTTGATTTGGATTAGTTTTTACATAGAACTATTAATTCATTAAAGGATAATGTAGAAAAATCACCACTAGACATTAAGTCTAGTGCCTCTATACAATCATCTATAATTCCTTTTAGGAATATTAGCTTGATAGATTATTTATCCATTGTATTTTGGACTTTTGTAGGTTGAACAAAAATATTTACATATATTCTTTCAATGATTCATCATCAACTTGTGTCATTCTAAATATGTTATCTCTCTTATAGTTTATGCCTCTACAATAGTCTTGGTTTTTGAAAAAAAACCTCTCATTCATTTATTCCTACATAGAAATAGCATCCTTTCCAAGTCTAATGAGCCATCTAAGTGCTTCATATTTGAGTGTTGATAAAAATATCTTAAGTTTCTGAGCATCTTGATTATAATCATAGCTATGGCATAAGATGTCAAACTCAAAAGGAAATGTGTCTAGATCCTCAAATGATTTTCCCCTAAAGTGAGGGAGGGAAAAGTGAGGAATATTATTTATAGGTTCATTTAATTTAGGATTAAGGATATGAAATTTAAAGGTAGTGGATTCATTGATAGTTTTTTCTTCCTAGATATGCTCCATGAATACTCTTTGTGTTGGTAGATCATAAGTTCTTACCACCCACTTCTCAAAATTCCTATCAATTCTTCTATTTCTTAGGGTTTAAGAAATGGATAATTTATCTTGTTTATTTGGGATATATGGATTCTTATACAATGGGGTTGGTGTATAGGTTTCAAAATATCTAGATTTTATTTCAACAAAGATTCTTTATAAACTAGAATATTCTATTTTCCTGGTATTTCTTCTAGGAGTAAGAATAGCTCTAAATGCCTCCTTAACAAGATATTTAGGTGATAAAGGGAAGTGAAATTCAGATTCTTGAGTATGAGATCATAAAGTTGGGATCCTCAAGGGTGGTACCTATGGATTTATTTTAGGGGTATGAACCTATTCAAAATATCCATCTTGTGCTACCAACCTTAGCCAAAAATTCCTCCTTTTCTACCTCTTTTATTGACAACTATAAGTGATCTTCAAGAATTTATTCATGCTCCCCCGGTTACTATAGGATGAATTTAAACTCTTGAAGTAATGGGTGATGAATCAAGCATAAATATTCCTATATGATCCCCTTCTCTTTGCATGTATGTCAACCACTTTTCTTTTTTATTTTTTTTCCTTCCCTGCCTACACAGGGTTAGTAATATGGGGTTTTTTGAAAATTTCCACTATTCTAATTTGAAAAAAATGAAATTTAAACTATGAAAACAATAAATATTTAATCTATAAAATATAAATATCTAAAAATTAGAAAATCAATAAACATCTAGAAACAAACGCTATCAAGATTGAAGATTTTTAGTGCGTGACACCCTTTCTTAACAATGATGCCAAAAATGACTAGCAGTAGATTCAAAATAAAATATACTTATCTTGATTGAAATGAACAATGATAGTTAACACATAATTCTATCTTTTAATTCATTTAAATTTCAACTTGAAGATGTAAACTTGATAGGATGATGTCACTATAATTTGACCTTCTACTGATTGTAATCTAGGATGCCAAAAATCATGCAAGAAATGAAAGCTAAAATTTAACAATCATAAAAAAATTGTGAATTAAATGATTACACTATTTTAAATGTGGAATCTTCCTTAAAAAAATTATATGCAAAGCTGAAAATCACATGATTCAAAAATAAAACACACAATACATAAATGAACTAAATAATATTCTTATCTAATTAATGGGTTGGATTGCTAATGTAAGACTTCCAAAGGAGGCCCTTCCTCATTCCAACTCTATCTTCAATCCTTCCTCTAACAAAATTTAAATAGACTCATAAATAGTTTTTCATATTAATCAAATGCAACAAATAATTATTGTAGGGAAATTATAGTAACATCTATCTTAAAAAATGTGATTCTATTATATTTCTCTAATTGATCTCTACTACCTCTCTATTCTATTCACACACACACACACACACACACACACACACACACACACACACACACACACACACACACACACACACACACACACACACACACACACACACACACACACATACAACAAGAGATATTGTATTATAAAAAAATACATTCCAAAATAAGAAACATTTGGCTTTAGGATAACAAAATTTAGTTCTTTTACTTAGGCTTTCATTCATATGGATCTTGAAATACTGCTTCAGGATAAACCAAGATGTTGTAGTCCTCAACCAAATCTTTATTATGCTCCACAAAGGTTTTTATAGTTTTTATGAGTTAGTTTAATTAAGAATCAAATTCTATTTGTTTAAGCTTTGGTTACGTAGTAGCTATAAGATATGTTTGTGTGATGAAATCCCTTTACTACAGGATGGTCATGATATATACATATTGCTTCAAAACATCCTAAAATTAAAGATAAATATTATACACTTAATTCCAAGACAAAATTTTAACTATCCAAAGATATATGAGATCATAGTGCTATTTTCAAAACATGGTTATCTGAGGATAAAACTTAAGGGAAAATAGTTCATGAACATGATAAATAAGAAAGGTGAGTATGGAAAATGAGGACAAAAAATTGACAATTATGGGGTTCATCAATGACCTTATGATAACAAGAACTTCAACACAATCAACACTCTTTTTTTGGTGATTTATCATATAAATACAAAGCAACACTACTCATAAGCTTATCACATCACAACATTGTGCCAAGACCTTATGTAGAGCTTAATGACTTAGTAGATCATGCTTAAACCATCATTATCACTTATCATTCATCTTCAAAAGATCACCTCTAGGACATCGATGACACTAATTACCTTTGACATCAATGATAATATCAATGTCTCAACACAAAAATAGGAACATACTTGAACATCTTTGAACTGTCACCTCTGACCCAAATCCAAACTTCCCAAAATTATGCTAAATGGACATTATCACCACATTTAGGACACTACAACCACATGGAACTAGTGTCCCTAACTAGGCACTACTATCCTTAGCCCTAACTCTTCCTAATGGATACTTTTTCAAGAGTTTTCCCCTCTTAATTTCAACCTAAGCTCATTTTCTTATCTGCACAAGTAACAAAACCCTATAAATATAAGACTAATCCACCTCTATTCACTATATGGGAAATAGATGAAAAATATATTCAAACCTAAGATAAAATTGTGTAAAATCAATTTACATTATCCCTATTCTACCTTAATTTTTCTATAATACCATCTATAACCACCCTAAGTCAAATTTTCAAGAATTCAAAGTCTCAAGCACATTCAAGTCATCCAAGACCACTCTCATTCTAGATTCACTTGCACATACATCAAGAACTATTTGGAATAACTACATCAGACTTGACCCTAATCAGAGTATTGGTATTTAGGCAACTATCTACATAGTGGGGTGTTGATGATGTTTAGTCTATCCTAGTAACACACTCAAATCTTGCTCATATCACACTTACAAAGAGAAACAGGTTTTGTACACAAAATAAAAATTTCTAGGTATAATATACAGCTATTGGCTTCAGTCTTAGAGGAACAAAAAACATAGACACATGCATAGGTGATTCTCAAAAACATGAATAGTCTTGCAAAGAGGACATTAGTGCCACATCTTGGACACTACACATAGATGTCACTAATATCCAAATTGAGTTATATTATTTAGTGAATAGACAAATATTCAAAACCTATTTGTGACATTCAAAGATGCTCAGATATCCAATTTCAGAACCCAGATCATACAAAATAGTCTATTTTTATTTAAGTCTATATTTCTCCCTATTTATTTCTATTATTAGAAAGTCAATCAAGGTCAAATTCATTCAAAAATTAGTAGGTTATTTATTACAATTTATTTTATTAGTTTATACATCTCATCCTTTAACCAAATAAAGGTATTTACATGTGTAAAACCCTGAAAGGTTAAATCATTTGGTGAACACATCTTACTTCAAGCATTACATAAAACCCTAGCTTGCATATATTCCTATTTTTGTGTAGTAAATTTAGGGTAGCAAGTTTTTATTTTATTTAGATAACCTATCTAAATAAAATCCTTTTTATGTTAGGGTTTCAATTTATTTTACATTTAATTTAAATTATTACAAAAGAAACCCTAGCTTCCCAAACCCTAACGCTAGATGCTCTGAGGGTTTGTATCCTTTTTCCTCTTATTTTCATTAGCTACTATTAATTATTCAAGATCCATATATTCTGTTATATTAGCTCTATTTCAAATTTTTTGCTATATGCCATCTAAAAAATCTATCTTCCCTTAAGAAGTGCTAGACTAGGTGGTCATCTTGTAGATCATACTCAGATACCAACTATCCGACATTATAACAAGGATAAGGAACATATTAAAAATATATATATGAATCCTTCACATCTTGATTGCATGGAATTCAATGAAAATGCATCTAAGGATGAACAATATAACTAAGAATAAGATCAAGTCCATGTTGAGGATTAAAAAAACTACCTCCATTTAATGACAATGACATAGTTGTGAACAAATATGAGGTATTAAAGGACTTTAGGGATTGAATTATAGAACAACCCCATGATCATACAAAAATTTTACAGGCCATATTAGAAATCAATAATGGTAAATATTCTACCCCTCAGGTTAATGATGTTACTACACCTTCAGTGGGGCCTAATAAACCAACTTAGATGGCACAAACAAAACTTATTATTTGACCATTATTGAAAGCTACTCCATTTATGACTAGTTATTCTCTTCTTTTTATATAATCCCTTATACAATAGGTTCTTTATTTGCAATCTAAGGTGTTACATCTTGAACAAGGATCAATTAATCCTTCTCATGCCTTAGATAATGACATTCTATTTTATACACCATTAACACATGAAATTATGAAAACTCCTTTGCCAGCTAGTTTCATAGAAGCCAAACTCACATATATCATGGTGAGGGTGACCCAGAGCATCAACTTAGAGCCTTTAATATAACATGATTGGACTATGTATCTAATGATTAGCTTCTTATAAATCTCTTTCCACACTATATCAAGGATTATGCATTATAGTGGTTCTATAATTTACCTAACCAATCTATTACAACATTCAATCCTTTAGAATATATGTTCCTAGCACATTTTTCTATCAACATAAGTGATTAGATATCATATACACAAGTGACACAACTCAAACAAAGCTCAAATGAGCCCACACCATATTATGTCTTATTGTTTAAGACAATCTTATCAAAATTGATTAGGCCCATGGCAGATAGAGAACTTCAATATATATTTAAATAAATATTATTAATAGAACTTCATGAAGAAATCTTATTCAAAAATTTTCCCACATTTATATACATGTGCCACATAGTTAAGGAAAGAGAGGTTAAGCTCTTAACAATGGGAAAATTCAAATATACAAATAAATCAGATTAAACTATTAAGAGTTCAATCAAACCTCCATATAAGGTCAAGACCATAGAGAAAAAAATAGATTAAAAAAATAGTGAATTTAGCTTCAAATCCTTCTCCCATATTGGTCTTATCGACTCCTTAACATAGAATATTTACTAATTTACTAGAGTCATCAGCATGAGTTCTACAGTAACTAATAGAATGTAATGTCATATCTCTCCCTCCCATTAAAGAGGTTGATATGAAACTACTTATTACAAATATTTATGATTCCAATGTATTTTATGAGTATCATAGGCACCAGGCCATACCAAAAACATATGTATTATCTTGAAGAATAATATATAAGATATCTAGGCTAACATTATTGATGTGAGTACACTCACCAAAGTATAGAAAAAAATAGAGGAAAAGTCAATATATTTTTGGATCCTTTTACTAAGCATACAAAAAATGAGGTAGGTATCACATCAGGTGTTCATTATACATACCAGGCTCATCTACCATCAATTTCCTATCACATAATTATAGAGGAGATGCATTCCTTATATAATATTATTGGCATGTATCATACTAAGTTCCACCTAGAACACTTATCACATTTTCAAAGTAGGATATTATGGATGATGACATATATTTACATGCACTCTTTATATGAGCATATATAGACCACCATCCCATTCATAGTTTCATGGTTGATAATGGGTCAAGCATAAGAATGTGCACCATGATACCTATATAACACTTGGGATATACATAGTGGGATATATTCCCTACATATAAAATTATTAGTGGTTTTAATGACCACATTTAGAGCTCCATTGAGGAGATAGTACTTCCATTATAGGTGGGACTAACACACATAGCCACTCAGTTTCTAGTAGTACCCAGTGTGGGTGTATTTGACATATTATTGCAGAGGGCATGGTTATAGTAGCTTAGATCCACCCCTTTTAAATTACACCAATTCCTCAAGTATATACATGATAACTTGGTAGTTAAGATTGAAGGTGTCCCATATGAGTATCCTCTTCCCATCCCATAGGTAGTTCTAGAATAGATTTTAATCACACTTCAAACACTAACACTAGTTAAAATTCTAGTTACACTACCAAATATTACATGACTATCCATCTTAGCAAAGAGTACAAATCTTATGTATACATAATAGTGTTCAACAAAGTCCTCAGATCAAGCTAGGTATGCTTATATAGTGTCTACATGAATGCATAATCTCCCTCAAAGACCATTACTAGAAAGACCTCTACATTAGATATATGTTATAGATTCTAGAGGACTTCCCTCTATGTAGTTCACATTGAGATGAATTATATTGGGGTCTAGGGGTTCTTAACATAGAGAACATAACTCACCTACAAATTCTACATATATTAGATGGGTCTCTAAAATCCCTACAATTCATAGGGAAGCATAGTCAGTGCCAAAACATCATAGCATCACTACTCAAGTAGCTTTAGGTTTAGATTCTACAACACACTACATCATGAGCTCATAACCACCCTTTCAAACCACACAAATGATCACTGATCCATTCTTTGACATAGTTCATGGTGATTCTCCCATGAAATTCATTAGTTAGTATTGTTTATACCCTTGTACATACTTCCTTTTCTCTCTCTCTTCTTATACATAGTTTACTTTCATATGGTTATACATAGCTTATACTTAGAAAACAAAAAAATAATATAATATGTCAAAACACAAAACATTCAAATATTTCAAAAAATCTATTTTTTTTACAAATTGTATGTATTGATTTGTTTACATTTATACTGCTTTCTAGATATTGCATATTTCTATCTAGCCTAGTGTAGTTGGTTTTATCATACACACATGTTTCACTTGTTCTTATTAGGTGCTTATAGATTCTAGATAGGAATACAGACCACTACACTAATATAAACAAGCTATCATCTACCCATTAGGGACATTTACATCTGTCAAAGTTTATACATTTCTATATCTACCCACTCAGGGGCATCTTCTACACAATTAATACAACCAAGTTCTATCTTAACATACTATACATTCTAGTTATACATTGATTATCTTGATATTGATCATTGATAATCATTACTCATATTTTTTATATATTATCACTAGTTAGCTTCAATAAATATGCCCCCTAACATATAAATATATTTGTATTACATAGTTATACATGCTTTCATTTCTAGTTCTTAGATTAGATGTGATTGTGTTACTATGATTATTACATCTTTGAGGGCATTTGAATATGCCACTATTATTTATCTCTATGCCATTTATCTATTTGTATTCCTTGGACATGTGCCCGTGTTCCTTGTGTGTGATTTTTCTTTCTTCTATATGTAGACATTTAAACATGTCCTTCTATGTGGTTTTATGCCAATTTTTTTTCTTGTGTATGTGAACATTTGAATATGACCTTATATGTCTTCATTCTCAAATTTAATGACATGTGGCCATGTCCCTTGTATTGTGTCTTCTTTTCCTATATTTTTTGTGCCTTGTGTACTTGTATGTATGTTTCTTTGTATGCTTTTAAACCATGAAAATTATATTTTATTATTACACACATACACATCAATTTCAATGCCATGAGGGACCTCATGTATCTACCTATCCTACTTGGGAGCCTTGATAGACATCATGTCCCATCCCTCAGGTAGTTAATCATATTTTACTATTGTTATAAATTACTTACATCTATCTTAACACCCTTGTCTAATGATAGATTACAACATAGATATTACATTTCCTACTATTACTCTGATATATTTGCATTTTGATGTTATGTTTCTACATTATATTGGAATATTATGCTCTGGATAACACATTTCATAGATATACTTCTTTAGAGGTCAATTTTTTTACATATTCCACAACTAATCTTAAAATAGGGGGAATTTATAAGGGTTATCATAGGGATCAGGCATTTATTTTTATCTTCATAGATACATTTTAACACACAAGTGTATTTATAGATATCAGACTCAGGGTATACATAAAATAGAATAGATGTTTAATAGTCAGTTCAAACCATACAAAGATCATATCAGACATAAATTAGCACCTAGATTTGGACACTAGAACCATAGGGCACTACTATCCACTACAAGGTGCTATTGTCAATTATCCCTAACTTTAGGATAGTCTAGTTAATTCAGACTAATACACCATGTATAATACATATTTACAAGATACTATCACATGTTTGGTAGTTGTTTTCATATTTAGCTTAGATTTAGTCATTTCAATCTAAATTCATACCAATTATTTAGATTTGGGGGCATCATGGATGGCATGATCACTCATACATTCATATTAGTACACTAATTTATTTATTACATACTTGATTTAGATTCCATAGACTTAGATACCAGATTGGAAGCATGTGCATGATACATAATTTCCATATTTTTATTTGTAAATAGGTTGATAAGATGGAATAGAAAACTCATGCCATTCTCTATGTTTTATACACTTCCTATCACATTTTAGGTTGTCACTAGACTCATGCATTACTCCATATGTGGTGGTTGGCATTCTCAGGTAGCCTAGAGCTACCTAATATACCTGAGTGGACACATAGCTAAATACATAATTAGATTATTTAATGTTGGAAATATTATCATTGATGTCAAAGGTCTAGCATTTTTGGTGATAAAGGCCCCATTGCATTTAATGTTGTTTATCTTGGCTAATGTGAGTTAATATTTATTTAATATTAATGAATATATTTTTGGTTGCATATGAGACAAAAGAAGGGCCCATGGAGAAGTCAAAGAGCCATGGGGTAAAGACAAAATAAGGATGGGATGAATTTTCCCATGAAGAGTCATCTTGGGGAATTCCAAGAGTCACCAAGTGAAGAAAAAAGAGGAAGTGCAAAATTTCTCATGAAGGGACACTTTGAGGAATATGAAAAGTCACCAAAGCAAAGACAAAAAAAGGAAGGACATTTTTGGTCATGAAGGGTCACCACATGAATTTTCAAAGGCAAGAATATGAAGGGTCATACAAGTTTGGCACCATTTTCCATGAGGATTGAAGGGTCACAAAGGGGGAAGGCCAAAGGTCATTTAGAAAGATATAAATAAAGGCTTGAGAATCCATTTGTAATATGAGTGATAGAGGTTGATTTTATATTGTAATATCTATCTTAGAAGAGCAATTGTGAGAGATGAATATGATTTGTATTTATTATATCTAGCTTAGAAGAGCAAAAGTGAGAGAGAGGAAAGAGATATTGTATTAAACTATCATTTGTTGAGATAACAAAATTGAGAGATAGGTGTGTGGTATACACAAAGGGGTTGGTGCTCCTATGGGTTGGTGCTCATGAATTATTGCTGGGTTAGTGCTCGGCAAAGGGGTTGGTGCTCATGAATAATTATTGGGTTGGTGCTTGGCAAAGGGGTTGGTGCTTCTATGGGTTGGTGCTCATGAATAGTTGCTAGGTTGGTGCTCGATAAAGGGGTTGGTGCTCCTGTGGGTTGGTGCTCATGAATAGCTGTTGGGTTGGTGCTCGGCAAAGGGGTTGGTGCTCTTATGGGTTGGTGCTCTTATGGGTTGGTGCTCATGAATAGTTGCTGGGTTGGTGCTCCCACAAGTTGGTGCTTGTGAATATTGTTTGGGTTGGTACTCATTCATATACTTGAGATTGTTCTCTATGTTTTTTTCCCACATTGGGTTTCCATGTTATATCTGGTGTCTCTCTCTATCTTGTGTGGTGTTTATTGTTTGAGTTTTATGGCATTTATTGAATGTTTGATTAAGTGGAATTTGGCTAAGGGAAATTTTTATAAGATATATGATATACTGATTCACCCCCCTCTTAGTATATCACATGCTTAACAATTGGTATCAGAGCAGGTTCCTTTTTGAAAAGTTTTACAACTTGAAGGTAGATTGGGAAAACACGATGGCTGGGTCATAAGAAGGATTTTATACAAATAAGGCACCTTTGTTTGATGGGATGAATTATGCTTTTTAGATCATGATAATGAAGGTTTATTTGATGGCCCTTGGATTCAACATATGGAAAGCAGTGGTGGAGGAATATGAAGAGCCACAAACATCTACAATTATTTTATTAGAAAAGAAGGCAAGTGAACATAATGCTAAAGATTTAAATGCTATTTTATGTGGTTTATGTGAATCTAAATTTGTTAAAGTTATGCAATGTAAATTTGCTCATGAAACTTGGGTAAAACTTGAGAATATTTACAAAGGTGATGGAAAGGTTCAACAAGCTAAGCTTCAGACTTTTAGAAGGCAATTTGAAAGTTTGAAGATGGAAGAAGAAGAAGATATATCAAGTTATCTTTTGTGAGTTGATCAAATTGTAAATTAGATTCAAGGTCATGGAGAAACGTTGGATGATTCAACAGTGGTGAAAAAGGTTTTGAGATCTCTACCAATGAGATATGATGCAAAGGTTTCAGTAATCGAGGAGATGAAGAATTTAGCCAAGCTAAAGATGGATGAGCTTCATGGTATACTCATGGCATATGAGATGTAGATAGAACAAGATAAACCCTCAAAGAGAGAAGCAGCTTTCAAGACATTAAAGAAAGATAAAGCTAAGATTCAAGAATCAAGTGATAGTTCCAGTGATGATGAAGATGACAACAGAGCACTTTTCATTTGCAAGCTTAAAAGAGGAACATGTAAATCTAAAGGAAAATTACCTTTTAAATGTTTTAATTATGGAAAGATTAGACATTATTTAGCTAGATGCCCAAATAAGGGTAATGATGATGAAGAAGAAAATCCTACATACAAGAATAATTTCAAAGGAAAATATAAGAAGGGATTCGAGAAGAAGAGCCTGTATTCTAAGGATCCTAGCTCAGTCGAAGATAGTGGAGTTAGTGATTCAAAATAAGAAGAGATTATATTCATGGCCATACATGAAGGTGATCAAGAAGAAGAAGAGGAGGAAGCTGAAGTGAATATGGAAGGAGAGCTCATTTGTGCCTTAGAATATTTAGAAGTTGTTTAGAAGAAGAATCAAAGATTAAAGCACCAGATCGAGAAAAATGAAAAGGAGTCAAAGGAAATTATTGATGATCTAACAACACACTTGGAAGAAGCCAAGAAGAATGAACAAGATCTCACATCACAGTTGGAAATAGAAAGAAAATAATGTCAAAGGTATGTTATTAAAATTGTCTCTTTAAAAGAAGATAATGAGAAAGTAGTCAATGATAAAGTAGTTAGTGACTCAAAATTTGAGGATAGCACCAACATATTGAATAAGATATTGGATAGTCAAAAAGCAAATTCAGACAAGACAAGGATATGATTTGAAAAGAAAAAGAGCTATGCTGAAGCTCTTACAAAGAGGAAACAAAAAAGGGAGAAGTGAAGAATACAGAGGACATTTCAAATAGAGAAGGTTGGAGAGAACAAAGCTACAAAGGACAATCAGGTCAGAGATATACAGTCATGTCTTATTTTTATGGCTATTGTTTTTATTGTAATGGATATGGTCACAAGAAATTAGAATTTAGAAAAAGAGCTAACAATTTTAGAAATAAGGAGAAGGAAATTCAAGTAGAGTCAAGCAAAAGCCACAACTCTTTTGCTCCTCTATCAAGCTTTGATGAAGAGACCATAGTATGCTACAAGTGCAACAACTTCAGACACATAGCTTGGTATTGTAGAAGCATTTTTGAGTCAGTCAAGAAGGATCAGAGTTTCAAAGTTCCATTCATCTAGAAGAAGGTTCAAACATGTTCATGGTAGAAGAAGTAACCTAAAGATTCTATGATGGTTCAGACAGCTCTGCATGTAAGAAGTAAAGATCAGCCATGGTTAATTGATAAAAGATGTTTGAGGCATATGACATGAGATAAAAGTAAGTTCATTACTCTAAAGAAGATCAATGGTGGTACAGTGAGATTTGGAGATAAAACCACTACCAGGATAGCTAGAAAAGGTACTTTGAGTTTGGATTATGGTAGAACTAAGACTAAGAATGTTTTATATGTAAAAGGTCTTAAGCATAATCTACTGAGTTTTAGTCAAATATGTGATCAAGGATACACATTAAAGTTTCATGCTAAAGGTTGTGAGATTAGAAGAAAAGATTCAAATGAGTTGATTGCAAATGCTCAAAGGACATGGAATAATGTATATGTATTGTCAGATATATTTTCAAAAGCACGATCAAATGACACATTCAAAGATCTGCAAGAGGAGTTGGGAGTAATTTCT
The DNA here is from genome assembly GCA_037957365.1 of Torreya grandis. Lineage (NCBI taxonomy): Eukaryota > Viridiplantae > Streptophyta > Pinopsida > Cupressales > Taxaceae > Torreya > Torreya grandis. The sequence goes on from JARHVA010004247.1 coordinate 107,801, forward strand.
ATTACTTACTTCCATTGATATTCAACATCAATTGATGGGGAGATAAGTGTTAGCTCTAGGTAGGCCCTTTTCCATTGATGTCAAAAGGGGAGAATAATAGGTATATGTATAGGTGCAGAAATAGGTACATGTATAGGGAATAGGTACAGGTTACTACAATAAAGGGGAGTTACTGTATGATTTTAGATGATAGTATGTGCATGTGTGAGGTTTCCATCAATGACAAAGGGGGAGATTGTTAGAAATATTGTCATTGATGTCAAAGTTCTAGCATTTTTGGTGATAAAGGCCCCATTGCATTTAATGTTGTTTATCTTGGCTAATGTGAGTTAATATTTATTTAATATTAACGAATATATTTTTGGTTGCATATGAGACAAAAGAAGGGCCCATGGAGAAGTCAAGGAGCCATGGGGTAAAGACAAAAGAAGGATGGGACACATTTTCCCATGAAAATTCATCTTGGGGAATTCCAAGAGTCACCAAGTGAAGACAAAAGAGGAAGGGCACAATTTCTCATGAAGGGACACTTTGAGGAATATGAAATGTCACCAAAGTAAAGAAAAAAGAGGGAAGGACGTTTTTGGTCATGAAGGGTCACCACATGACTTTTCAAAGGCAAGAATATGAAGGGTCATACAATTTTGGCACCATTTTCCATGAGGATTGAAGGGTCACAAAGGGGGAAGACCAAAGGTCATTTGGAAGCTATAAATAAAGGCTTGAGAAGCCATTTGTAATATGAGTGATAGAGGTTGATTTGATATTGTAATATCTAGCTTAGAAGAGCAAAGGTGAGAGAGAGGAAAGAGATGTTGTATTGAACTATCATTTGTTGAGATAGCAACATTGAGAGATAGGTGTGTGGTATACACAAAGGGGTTGGTGCTCTTGTGGGTTGGTGCTCGGTAAAGGGGTTGGTGCTCCTGTGAGTTGGTGCTCATGAATAGTTGCTGGGTTGGTGCTCAACAAAGGGGTTGGTGCTCCTGTGGGTTGGTGCTCACAAATTGTTGCTAGGTTTGTGCTTGATAAAGGGGTTGGTGATCTTGTGGGCTGGTGCTCACAAATAGTTGTTGGGTTGGTGCTCAGCAAAGGGGTTGGTGCTCTTATGGGTTGGTGCTCAACAAAGGGGTTGGTTCTCCTACAAGTTGGCGATTGCAAATATTGTTTGGGTTAGTGCTCATTCATATACTTGAGATTGTTCTCCATGGTCTTTTCCCACATTGGGTTTCCACGTTATAACTGGTGTCTCTCTCTATCTTGTGTGGTGTTTATTGTTTGAGTTTTATTGCATATCTTGAATGTTTGATTAAATGGATTTTGGTTAAGGGAAAGTTTTATAATATATATGATATACTAATTCACCCCCTCTCAGTATATCCCATGCTTAACATTTACTTAGATACTTTCAAAACTTTACATTATATAATTATAGATTCATCTACTTCACATAGGATGAAATGATGGAGTCATGGCATACTTGAGTTCTTATGACACCTACATGATAGGGTTTGACACACATATCATCTTATTGAAGCTATTCATAGAGATTAGGATCCACCAAGTAGGGGTAGGCAATAATGGATTTAAAATTAGGTTGAGTTATTGAGCCACCTATATGAAGATTGAGCAATCTAAAAACTCAATTCAAGTTATTCAATGATATGATCACTATGCACATTCAAACACATAAGTTATCACTAGGTTCATGCATTGGTTCATGTACCCAATGAGGTGCATTAATTTCTTTCTTCTCTCTTTACTCATCTTTACTCAGTTATTTCATTTCAACATAGTATTTTTCTTTTAATTATCTCTTGAGGATTGATTTTTGGATGTTTCATTATAGGACATTGATTTAGATCATGTTTCATATACACAGACATAGATTTACATTTTTCAACTTAGCTATATTGGCTTCACTTCCAATGTAAGTCTAGGTATACTAGTCATTTCATTTTATTGCATCACTAACATAAATGGGGGGAAAATGTAATCACCTAAAAGTGGTAATTGGATGATAAGAGTGTCTCTTGAGTCACCTTATCCCTAGGATTTCCATAGACCTATTATAAAGCCTTAGAATTACATTTATAACCATTTAAGAGACCTTATTCACTTACAACTAGTCAAGACATAGTCCATAAACTATCACATCTAACCCTAATCCAAATTTCCTAGAATTATGCCAAAAGGACATTAGTACCACATTTGGGACACTACAACCACATGATGCTAGTGTCCTCAACTAGACACTACTATGCTTATCCCTAAATCTTCCCAATGGATATGTTTTAAAGTGTGTGTCCCTCCTAAGGTTGGTCTATGTTCATTTTATTATCTACACAAGTAATAAAAACCCTATAAATAGAAGTCTAATTCACATCTATTCATTAGATGGGAAATATATGAAAATTCTATTCAAACCTAGGACAAAGTTATGGAAAAATTGAGGTACATTATCCATATTATTCCCTACCTTTTACATATTACCATCTATAATAACCCTAACTCTAGTTTTCAAGCATTCAAAGGCTCAAGCATATTTTAGGCATCCAAGGCCACTCTTATTATAGAAATGACTTACACATACATCAACCACTAGGTGGGAGAGCTACATTAGACTTGATCCCTCTTCAGAGTATTGGTATGTAGGCAACTCTCTACATAGTGGGGTATTGAGGATATCTAGTCCATCCTAATAACACACTCAAATATTTCTCATATCACACTTGTAAAGAGAACTAGGGTTTGTACATAAAATAAAGCTTTCTAAGTGCAATACAAAACTAAAATATTCAATCTCAGAGGAATAAAACACATAAACAAAGGTGCAAATGCTCCAAAAAAATATAAATAGGCCCATAAATAGGACATTAGTGCCACATCTTAGACACTACACATGGATAAAACTACTATCCAAATTGGGCACTACTATTAAGTGAATAGATGAATATTAGAAACTTACTTGCGACACTCAGAGCTATGTTAGGAAACCTTACTACACCTTATCTTTAATTTTTTAGTATAATAATTGCTATGGATGCATATGCTTTGTAAGTCATCCTATGAGAATTTTGTTTTATCCCACATTCATAGGAAGTACTAGTTACTTAGATTAGACCTAGTATATAAGTAAGTGTTAAGGCCAATGAAGGCATCCATAAAGTTATTGTATTGAGCTTACTCAAAGGAGGTTTCCCCCTTGAAGAGCTCATTTATTATGCAATTCAGCCATTTTAATTTAGTTCTACTTATTTGAGTTAATATATTGCTAATTTTCATAGTTTACTTCATGTATTTGAAACTATCTACAAACTTATTTAGGAAAGATTCATCTAGTATCATAGTTCTTTCTAGGGGAAATTTTTTTCTAAAAATTCTTAACTCTATTTAAATGCATAATTTATTTAAGTAATTTTCTATATCATAATTATCTATTTCAGATCAGGGTAAAAACTTGTCTACATAACTATGGGAAGTGCTTGGGTGAAAGACCTAAAACTCATTATGAGGAGTACCACAGGAACCCTAAAGTAGTTGGCCCATTAAGAGGACCTACCAGTGAAATGGGAAATGGCCCCTTCCTAATTGAGTATTTCTAACCCATAAGGAAAACTAAGAGCTATCGCTTAGAGGTAAATCCATGACCAATTTTTTTTGGAGATGGGTACTTGCATAGATGACATTGATGGCCATAGAGATACATTTAAAACTTTAGGAATCCATTGAAAATTGGGGCCCATTTATATAAATTTTAAAAAATTTCTAAAAAAATATCAAATAATCCATCAATAAAGTATCAAAAGACTCTCAAAAGACCTGCATTCAGATAGTTGATAGTAACCAAAAACTAGAAAATCTTCAAAAAACTATCAGTAGAATATTAGAAGAATCTTAGAGGACTTACAACCAAACATTAAAAAGAAACCAAAAACCAAAAAAAATTCTCTCTAAATGTAGCCCTGTTGATCTTCAAACTTTATCTGAACACCTGAAATTCTATTCTCCATGTTTTCTTCTTTGAGGTCACATATCCTGATTCCACTCCTAATTCCTACACATCTCAATTTTCCCTTTTTTGGTGTTTTTCCATAACTTATGTTTTTTCCATTTACCTCAAAATGTTTCCATAGTTTTCATCTTCATTTTATACTCCTTCGTCCCTTTTTGATAAAATTTCCATTTTTTCCATTTTCACTCCTAAAATTGCCCTCTCTTTTGTCAATCATACTCTGACTATGCAAAAAAATAAGTAAAATTAACTTTACCCCTTCTGAATTCACCCAAATCATAAACTTCCCTTACTAAACATGTCTTAACTCTAGTTTTCTTACCCATTTAAATAAAAAAATCTCTTATTCAAGTCATGGTAGTAACCTAAACAGGAGTAAAAAATATGGAGGATGAAATTAACACCCTCAAGACACACATCAAAGATCTTGCCAAAAAAATTCTTGTCCTCAGTCTTCAACATACCACCTTGAAAAATAGATGAAATCTATATTCTTCTTTTGACATTGGATTTTATTCTTCCATCATTTTGTGTGAGCCAAAGCTTGATTTTCCTAAATTTTATGGTACAAATTTGACTAGATAGATTTATTGGGAAGAACAATAATTTATTCTACATAATACTTTTGATGCTAACAAGGTTCCACTTGCATCATTTCACTTGGAACTTGAAGCCCTTTAATGGTATCATTGGTATACCAAGGCTCATGATGAGCTAAGATGGATCAATTTTTGTACCCTCATTTTACAATGGTTTTGTCCTAGTGATTTTGATGACTTCATGTGAGCACTCACTAAACTTTTCCAAATAGGAACTGTGAGAGAATATCAAATAGAATTTGAAAAATTGGCCAATCACATAGAGGGATTGTCTAATGAATTCTTTAGGAGTTGCTTTGTCAATATACTAAAAGATGCAATTCAATATGAGGTTAAAATGTTTTAGCCTAACATGATGATAGAATCCCTAGGGTTGGCTAAATTGGTAGAGGACAAGATCAAAGCTAAAAAGTGATTCAAATCCAATTTTGCTCCATTCAAAAATACAACTCCACAATGATCTCAAATAATGACATCCCCTAGAACCACTCATATCAAGCATTTAACTGAAGTAGAGATGAGAGCCCATAGAGAAAAAGGACTATGTTATAATTTTGATGACAAATTCACTCATGAACATCGATGTTGTGAGAAAAACATCTACCTATTGGATGTGGAATATTTACCTAAAACTAAAGATAGGGAAGATGTTTAGGATATAATAGATGATCTAGAAGAAGCTCAACCGATTATGGAACCTACTTCTTAGGAAGACCAACTAGAGATCTATCTCCATGTCTTAACAAGAGTCACCACCCCATAAAACATGTGAGTTGAGGGTTACTTTAATAAGTTCCCAGTCACAATAATCAATTGTTTTGTTAGAACTCATAACTTCATTGACCCTTAGATCACCAAATAGGATGATTATTTTGTCTATCCTTTCTCCAACTTTGAAGTCATGATTGCTAATGGGGGAATTTTACCTTGTAAAAGGAAGTGTCATAATGTGCATATCTCTATTGGAGATTAAAATTTGAGTTTTGACATATTTTCCTTGCCCTTAGGTAGATATGATGTTGTTTTATAATCTCAATGGCTATGCACACTTGGACCCATCTTATGGGATTTTTTTGAACTATGGATGCAATTTTTAGATAATGGGCAAAAACACACATTGAAAAGCTTATAATTGGGGCCCCTCAACATCATCAATTCACATTGCATGGAAAATATTCTTAAGAGGAATTCACATAGTGTCACTACCTAGCTGCATTCTATTTAAATGTAACCATCAATGATCTCCACTCCTAATCTACAAACCATTTTACATACGTATGCACATGTCTTTACCAGACCAGTGGAATTTCCACCTTCACAACTAGAGGACCAACGTATTTAGTTCCTTCCTAGAAGCATTCCTCTAAACATTAGGCCCTACCACTACCCATTTCATGAAAAGATAGAGATTGAGATACTCATTTGAGACTTACTAAATCAAGGCATTATTCACCCTAGTACTAGCCCATATTCTTCCCTAGTTCTCCTTATTTAGAAAAAAGATAGGTCATGATGCCTTTGTATTGACTTCTATGAAATTAATCACATCACCATAATGGGTAAGTTCTTGATCCCTATTATTGATGAGCTTCATGGTGCTCAATTTTTGTCTAAGTTGGATCTCCATTCTGGATATCACTAGTTTTGGATTTATGAGGATGATATCCCTAAGATAACTTTTTTCATGCATGATGGCCAATATGAGTTTCTCATCATGCCCTTTGGCCTCACTAATTATTATTCAACATTCTAGGCATTAATGAATAAAATACTTTGGCCCTACCTATGTAAATTCATTATGGTCTTCTTTAATGATATCTTCATCTATAGTAAAACATGGTCTAAGCATCTCCAATATCTGGAGCTCACACTGCAACTTCTCTCTAACCATCATATTTATGAAAAATAGTCCAAATGCACTTTTTTACAAGACAAAGTGGAGTATCTTGAGCATATTGTTTCATCCCAAGGGGTTTGGGTGGATCCTAAAAAATATCTATCATGACAAATTGGCCTTATCCTCAGACACTCAAGATCCTCCATGGTTTTTTGGGGCTGACTGAATATTATCACAAGTTTATCAAGGATTACGAGAAGATTGTAGCTCCACTGATAGCAATGTTAAAAAAGGATGATTTTACATGGACACAATCTATTGAGTGTGTATTTGAAGAATTGAAACAAGCTATGTGTACTACACTGATTCTAGCTATGTTATATTTGGCCAAGACCTTCACTATCAAGAGTGATGTTTATAGCAATGGACTTGGTGTTATTCTCATCCAAGAAGGATTCCCCATTTGATTCACTATAAAATCTCTTTCAAGCAATAATTTATCACTCTCTACTTATGAGAAGGAAACGATGGCCATTTTGTATGTAATATAGAAGTGGTAACCATACCTACTAGAGAATCATTTTTGCATCAAAACTGATCACCAGAGTCTAAAATATTTCTTAAAATAATGGGTCTCTATCCCACCACAATAAAAATGGGTCAACAAACTCATGGGTTATGACTATGAGATCACTTATAAGAAGGGTAAGGACAATATTATGGTTGATGCTCTATCTCACACATTTGTGGACCAAGCTTCCCTTTCATCTATTTCTATGCCTATTCTAAATTGGTTGGATATTTTACAATAGGGGTATGTCAATGAATCATCATTAATTCAATAATTAGCAACTAACCCCTCTATTTTACTACATTATTCTTGGGATGGTTATTCTTTATAATATAAGGGTCATCTGGTGCTTCCCTAGAGCACATATATTTAACAAACTATCTTCTATGAAATCCATGCTTCTCCACCCACAAGAAACTCAAGGTTTCTCAAAAATTATGAGAAAGCATGATACAAATTATTTTATAAGGAAATAAAAAAGGCAATTCAATAGATGGTGGCTAAATGTGATACCTACCAATGTAATAAGGGTGAAACCACACTCATCCCTGGGTTGATCAAACCCTTTCCCATACCTACCAAGATTTGGATAGATATTTATATGGATTTAAATAAAATTCTCCCTAAATTTGGAGGGAAAATAGTGATCTTGGTTGTGGTTGATTACCTGTTTAAATATAGTCATTTTTGTGCCCTCAGCCATCCTTATACTTCCTGCATAGTCACACAAATTTTCTTAGACCAAATTTTCCATCTTCATGGCATTCCTTCATTAATTATCTTAGATCATGATGCAAAATTCACCAACCATTTTTGGATATAACTAATTTTATGTTACAACACCCAATTAAAGATGAGTCTAAGTATCATCCACAAACATATGGTTAAACTAAAATTATTAATAAATTGTTGAAAACTTTCCTTCATTACTTAACCTTAGAATAATAACATTAGTGGGAAAATTTACTCCCCCTCATTGAATGGTGGTACAATACCTCCTACCACAAATCAACTAAAATTACTCCTTATGAAGTAGTCTATGGTCAAGCACCACTACTGATCCTTTCATATACCCCAATAGTTCATCAGTTCAAGTGGTTGACATGATTATTTGAACCTAGGATCAAATATGTAGCACCCTATGGGACAATATTCATATGGCACAAAATTAAATGGAATAATAGGCTAATAAACACCATTTTGAGTGCACTTTTCAAGTAGGTGATATGGTTTTTCTCTGCCTACAACCATACAATAAATCCTCCATAAAACTCAAAGGGAATCATAAGTTAGCTCCCAAATTCTATGGACCCTATGTGGTTCTCTAGAAGATTAGGTTGGTTGATTATAAGTTGGAGCTCCCACCTTCTTCCTGAGTTCACCTAGTATTTCATGTCTCTTATCTGAAAAAAAATCTTTGCACAAACATTAGAGTGTAGACTAATTTACTAGAGATTGATAATAAGGGATAAATCCTTCTTAAGTTAGAGGAAATCTTGGATAGGTGCACATGCCAACTTCGATCCCAATCCATCCTTAAGGTTTTAATTTAATGGCATGGAATGAAACCAAAGGATGCCACATAAGAACCACTATTTCAAATTCAACATTAATTCCCACATCTAAAGCTTTAAGGACAAAGCTTTTTTTAAGAAGGAGGGGATGTTAGGAACCCATGCTACCCCTTCTCTTTACTTTGTTATTATAATAGTTACTATGGATGCATCTACCTTGTAAGTCATTCCATGAGCATTTTATTTTATCCCACATTAATGGGAAGTACTAGTTACTTAGATTAGACTTAGTATATAAATAAGTGTTGAGGCCAATGAAGGCATCCATGAATTTATTGTATTGAGCTTACTCAAATGAGGTTACCCCTCAAAGAGGCTAGTGATTTTGAAATTCAAACATTATAAGTTAATTTTGCTTATTTGAGTTAATATATTGCTAATTTTCATAGTTTATTTTGTGTATTTACAAGTATCTACTAACTTATTCATGAAGGATCCTCTCAAGCTGCTTAGATATTTAATTTTAGAACCTAGATCATCTGTGATAGTTTGTTTTCAATGAATTCTATATTTATTCCTATTTATTGTTATTATTAAAAAGTCAATCAAGGTCAAATTCATTTAAAAATCAATAGGTTAATTATTGTAAATTTATTTGACTGATTTAGACATCTCAACATTCAACCAAACATAGGTAATTACTCATGTAAAACCCTAAAAGGTTAAATAACTTATCAATATGAACCCACACATTAATACACCTTCATATATATAGGGTTCTATAGGGAAGAATGTCATATATATAGAACCCCCTCTAGAGGGTTCTATAGGGAATAATGTCATATATATATATATATATATATATATATATGGAAGAATGTCAAATATATAGAACCCCCTCTAGAGGGTTCTATATATATATATATATATATATATATAGGGAAGAATGTCATATATATAGAACCCCCTCTAGAGGGTTCTATAGGGAATAATGTCATATATATATATATATATATATATATATATATATATATATATATATATATATATATATATGACATTATTCCCTATAGAACCCTCTAGAGGGGGTTCTATATATATGACATTCTTCCCTATAGAACCCTCTAGAGGTATTTATCCATAGCTAATAGTCTATAATAATCTAAATCTAGTTATAAGCTATTCTTTTTATCTTTAGTCAGTAAGACGATGCCTCTTTAAGGAGGGAAGGATGCCATAATCCTAGTTTTGGCACCCTATATTGGCTAAGTACTATCCCAATTATGAATTATTTTAGCATAAAATATGTAAATGTATATCATTTATCACTGGGCATATTTAGGTTTAAACATTACTTATATGATTGAGCATTGTAGGATAATGTACTTTTGACATTTAAAAGTGGTTATGTTTCCAATTTAGTCATTTTTATTTGGGGAACACTATTAATTGCATATTAAGTTGTATGGCCCATTCTTTTTAGTACCTGTAGGGCTATAGAGATGTGGTTTAAGGTTTTAAATCCATCATTGTGTTTTAAATGATGATTAAATACCTTAATGAGCAAGCATGAGGACCTAAAATTGAGTATTCCAATTAATATAGTGATTGATGGTAAATAAAAACCTTAATAAGGTTGTGATGTTAGCATTATCCAAAAAATAATAATAACAATAATAAAATGGAGTAAGGCTTGTCTAACCTCTTTCCCTATTTTTCAACTTACCTTGAGGGGCCTTTGTTTGACCAACTCATGGCATAATGACCTAGATATTGGTTAGGATGAATTAGGGTTAGGGTAAATCATTTTTCCTTAGATTTGACTCATCTCCTAAAAGATAAATAATGGAGTAGTTTCCTTAAAATTTTGGAGAGATAAATTTAAAAATTTTATGGCACTTATAGTAAAGTCACATATGCATGTTTAACCCTCCAAGGGACACCATTTAAAATCATGAAGAGGCATGTTGATCTTGAAACAAAATACTTGTAATTTTTTACATGCATTCAAGGAGAAGATGAGAAGTGAAGATCACATAGAAGAGAGGTCTTGTGGAACCATGAAAGCCAATGAAAGCTAGGGAATAAAGGAAAGAATGAAACTTATTTTTTTAGGTAAGGTATTATCCTTTTTTTTATATACATAACACTAGTTTGTATACACACTATCAAGGATGGCAAGGTATTATCTAGTGAATGTGAAATGTTTGACAAAATTCTTCAATAGAGGATGGCTATAATTATTTGTTAAATTGATTTAGAGAGGATGAATGTGGAATGTTTGATAAAATTACTCATTAGATAATGGTTGGAAATTATTTTTTAAATTGATTCAAAGAGGATGAATGTGAATTGTTTGAAAAAACTCTTCAATAGAGGATGGCTAGAAATTATTTGTTAAATTACTTTAAAGAATATGAATGTGAAATGTTTGAAAAAATTCCTCAATAAAGGATGGCAAGAAATTATTTGTTAAATTTCCTCAAAGAGGATGAATGTGAAATGTTTGAAAAAATCCCTCAATAGATTATATCTCTAATTGTTTCTTAAAATGTCTCAAAGAGGGTGTATGTGAATTGTTTGACAAAATACCTCAATGGAGGTTGAATGTGAATGGTTGATAATTTTTTTGCTTTCCTAAAGGAAGGTGGATTACATTTTTGTTATGAAATGAGAATAGGATTTTCTACAAATAATAAAATTTGAACCTGGTTCAATAGGGTATTTTGTGAAGCTTTTTTTTACTCGAGCTGAGGGAATAAAATTGTTAGTTTGAATGGATTCCTTTTTCTTTTATTTTTGAAATTGATAAATTATTATAAATTAAACCTTATTTTTATTAGGGCATTTTAGGTTTGGTGATCTCAAATTTTATTTGCTTACTCTATTGGGACATTGCATATATCAATAGTTTTCACGATTTAAAATATTCTTTTAAATTCGGTTGTAGTTATAGGAAGGTTGGCCTCATGTATTTGAATAGATTGGGTTGTGATTTTTCTTATTGATGTTATCAATTTGATCCTCCATAAAATTTAACTATGGCCATCTAAAGAGTAAGATCTTAAATTAAATTAACTGGGATGATTATTTTACTCTTGTTATATATATATATATATATATATATATATATATATATATACACACACACACACACACACTCTTGTTAATAACACACACACACACACACACACACACACACACACACACACACACACACACACACACACACACACACACACACACACACACACACACACACACACACACACACACATATATATGTAATTACCTTAAATTAATAAGGTGTTGGTGGGAAATTTGGTTTGTTGGTTTTAATTTTGGTTTGCTCAAATCTTAACCTGGGTGATAATTGTTGAGTTATGTATTTCAATTGTGGGTTTTCCTTTTAAAGACCATTGAGCAAGGTGTTTAACATTATTGTGAATATGCCAATTATGCGTAACTATTTATATGTTAATATTTATGTCTTTATTATTATGAAGTTGTGCATTGGATTTTTGGGTTGAATTATGATTATGGGGCCATGATATCTTGTTTTATTTTTTTTTAATTAGATGAGCATAGCCATTTTACTATTTTGGGTCATGTTTTTATTTTAATGGAAGGGTATCAGGACTGTTATTCACTTTCCTTTCTTGACTCAATTTTTTTTTTTAGAATTGTATTAATTAAGAGGAATGATTGGACTATTTTTCGTAAAAGGAGTTAGCTTGGACCAAAGAAATAAAGGTTAAATATCTTCTTGGAAAAATTAAAGGTATTAGTTTCAAGTGTAAAAGTTTACTTGCATGAATAATTATTATTACTTAGCTAATTATGCACACATAGATTATTACTCCTATCATTGTATGAGTAAATAGATGCCTATTCAGAGAAATTTATTATTTATTGCTAGGGATTCTTAACCAAACTAATATATATGAATGTTTACCATCAAGGGTAACCTTACAAACTATGTGTTGAACTTGTTTGACATGTTTTATTTTAGGGAGGAATTGTCTTGAATAACCCCTTTTAGATGATTTTGATCTATTATATAGATTTCTTGCAATTGTGGAACAACTTGTTCTCATTAATATGTTCTTTCAACCAATCATTCTTATTGATGCACTAGAAGTTTATGTCATCATATAAGAATTATCTTGAGGAATGTAATATTTTAGTTGTCATAATAATAAGGTTTCAAACCTTTGTTAGATATTCTATCTTGTTAAAATTGGAATTTCATTATTACATAATTTAGAATGGTGGTTATATTTTATGTAGTGTTTTAATTGGCTGAATCTTACTCTAATGAGCTTATGTATTTATTTGTCTATTATCATTTGATATATGTTTGGACTATATAGAATTTTATATTGAGTTTAAAATTTATTTTGACCATAAATCTATTCTCTTGAGTAGGCTATTGAAATCACCTAAAGGTTTTATGCTCATTAAAGGAATTTTGGATAAAAGGTTTCTCATTTGGAAACTTTATGTGATAATAGCTTATAGATTTAACTTATAGTAATGAGCAATTTATAGTTATAATATAATTATTGGGTATGAAACTCACTTAAGTTGGGACTTATATAAACCTTATATGGGATCAATATGCACCATGGAGGATCTCATATAAATTTTGATGGATTTAGTAATGATAGGGAAACCCTTGTAGTTAGGTCTAAAAGGAATATAAAAATAGAAAAAATAATTGCTTACACTAATGAAGAGAGGAGAATATGCAAACAATTTGAATACTTGTTACATAATTAAAGAAAATACATATAATTAAAAACAAAAGTATACTAGACATAGTGATTATGTGGATAAAACCCGACACTCCAAAATAATTCAATGTATTATTCAAACAACCAATATTACAACACACTTGCAAAAAAAGACTTCACATGAGCACCACTACTATACTACACAGGAGAAGAACTGGTTCCAAAGAGCTTCAGTGCCTTTGCATAAATCTCAAGATTGAAAATTTAACTACAAGCTCACTATATTATTTCTTGTTTCTTAATTACAAAGGAGAATACATTTAATTTATAAAAATTACAAAAGTGATGACAAATGAGAAAAAATTGTCATCAAGGAAAGGAAATTTGCCACCCTTTAGTAACACCACTATTTATCAATAGTAACATGATTGTAGTCTTGTTATTTGGTAAAAAAATTAATGCTCCATTTGTGACACATCATCCTCCACTCTCACAAGACTTCAAAATTATATCCCAATCTCACATGTTCCTCTAATATGGAATAGTAACTTTATTCCCCACAATCCCATGTGCACACACATGAGTCAAAAGATTCCATACCTTTTGAATTCTTCCACATGTGTCAAAAATATCACACATGTTCCAACATCCTCCACATGTGTGCATATCTTCCACTATAAAAATCATGTGAATTTAAAATTGACAAAAAAATCCCATAGTGGAGTGGTAAGCCCCACTCCATCACATGCACTTATATCATGTAGATTCCTCACATGGGACATAACAACTCATCACAAGCCACATCAACACCTACATTAACTACCACATCACATGCACAGTCATTTACAACTCACCAATATGACCTCATCACATGAATAGTGACTATGAATAGTAGCTCATAAATAATGTGTCATGAATAGTGTCCTAACTTGTTAAGGTTGAGACACCTTAAATCCCAAAATTATGCCACTTTTATAATACCTTGTAAGACCCATAAGAACCATACCAACATGAAATTAACATCTAGGGGCTGAGCCCCATAGACTACAAACACCATCTGAGCTTATTTATGCTCACATGCTTAGTTAATGAAATTCATCTGAAACATTAATCAAAGTATCTCCCTTTATTAGCTTCACCACACCATCCTTGACATGTATCTCAAAAAATGATATTGAACATGAATATGTTTGGTCCTGACATGAAAATTCAATTTATTTTCTAGGCAAATAACACTATGACTATCATAATAAACTATCACTACACCCTATTTCAAACCAATATTAAAATAGAGTTTATTTAAGTCAAATGGATTATTAACATGCATGATTAGCTACCATATACTCTATTTATGTAGTGTAAAAAGAGACCATAGCCTATCACTTTCTTATCCAGCTTATTGCACCACCAAACAATGTAAACACATAAGCACTAGTGGATATTTTGCTATCAACATCACCTACCCAATTTGAATCCACATAACTAAGAATGTCAATAAGATGTCTGTCTCCAACTATGTTACCATGATAACATAAGTAATACTTTGAGGTACCCAAAAAATATTTGAATACCCTTTTAACTACATCCCAATGAACTCTACTAGGATTAGACATATAATGGGAAAGAACTCCCACTACTTGGGTAATGTCTGGTCTAGTGTAGACTATAGCATACATCATACTTCCAACTACACTTTGGTAAGGTAATATACTCATGTATTACATATTTTATGGGGATGTAGGACATTGGGTAATAGATAACTTTGTTTCTACTCAAAAGGAACACACAATGGTTTGCAATCCTACATGTTAAACCTTTGTGAAATAAAATTCACATACTCTGGCCAACCCACAACTTTTTGTTTTATCTATCTATACTAATCTCCATCCCAAGAATGTGTCTCATAGCACCAAGATCTTTCACCTCAAATTTTACTAAGAGCTGAGATTTGATCTCTAAAATTAAAACCTTCCCATTGCCAACAAATAACATATCATAAATGCATAAGGCTATAATAAAGAAACAATCACCATCAATTTTATAATAAACACAATGATCATATTTAGACCGCTCAAACCCCAAACTCAATATATATGTATTAAAATTTTGGTACCACATCCTAGGGCTCTACTTGAGACCATACAAGGATTTATTCAACTTGTAAACCAAATTTCTTTTACCTTTAAACATGTAGTATTATAGATATGTCATATAAATATCCTACTCCAAATCACCATGAAGGAAGGTAGTCTTCACATCTATTTTATCAATCTATAAATCATGATCTACTACAATAGAAAACAAGAATCTAATAGATGTCATTTTTGCAATAAGACAAAAAATATCACTACAATTAACACCCTTGACCTGAGAGTAACCTTTTGCAACCAATTGAGCTTTATACTTCTCAATACTTATATCTAAACTAATATTTTTATTGAACACCCATTTGCATCCAATGAGATTATGTCCTTCAGATAATGGTACAAAATCCCATGTATCATTATTTTACAAAGCTACCATTTCTTCTTCCATAACAACCTTATAGGACTCTACATCATTCATACCCAAAGCTTCTTCTGCAGATCTTGGTTCATCAATGTTAGTACTAAAATAAAATATACATCTCCAATCATCAAAAAAATACCTTTCTAGTGGTTGACTATTCCTTGTAGACCTTTAAAAAAATTGAGGTGGAGGTTCTTATTCATCTACTTTCTCTTCCGAAGATTCAAATATCGATGAGCTCTCCTCAACTTATTATCTCTCTTATGGCCTCAACTCAACATTATCAAGTGTAGGAGGAAGTTGAATTGCATATTTATTTTCTATTTTATATGGTTGTAGTGTAATAGAAGAAGGATTAGTCTCAACAAAAATAACACTTATAGAATATATTACCTTTTATTCTATCAGATTGCAAATCTTGTATCCTTTCACACCATAAATATAACCTATGCAGATACATTTCAAATCCTTGTTCTCCAACTTTTTTTGCTTCTCCTTTAGCACATGTAAATATGCCTCACAACCAAAAAATCTAAGATGTATCAATGATGGATTTTGGCTAGACCATGCCTCCATAGAAATTTTATCAACAAGCTTTGGTGTAGGATACCTATTAATTAGGTAGCAAGTCGTGGCTACAACTTCAGCCCAAAACCTTTATTTTAGTCCAACACCATTAAGCATACTCCTAATATTTTTGATCAAAGTCTTAATGTTCATTATTTATACAAATCCATATAATTAGGTGAATATGGAGTTGTGTTCTATCTCTATATACCACAATATTTAAAAAATATGTCAAAATCATTAGAGTAAAACTCACCTCCATTATCAATTTTCAAACACTTTATTTTATTTCTAGTTGTAACTCAACCATTACTTTAAATTATTTAAAATGATTAAAAACATCATATTTACTCTTAAGAAAATAAATCCATGTCCTTCTACTATAATCATCAATAAATGAAACATAATATGTGGATTTTGAAATTGAAGGAACATTAACATGACCAAAAACATCTGAATGAATAAGATCCAAAACACTACTAGATTTATGAGAACTCAAGTAAAATTGAATGTTATTTTGTTCACCATTAACACAATGCTTGTATAAATCAAATTCAAGATTACAGTCAACAAACCTTCATCAAGGTTTTTATTCTTTAAGGCCCTTAGACCTTTTTCACCAATGTGGCCAAGTCTCTAGTGTCATAACATAGTATTTTTTGTAGGAAATTATAACTCCATAGAATGAGCACCCTTAGGTCCTGAGAAACCATGAAAATCTATAGAAATAATGATTACCCCTTCATCCAATGGATTAGTCTCTGATGTAGTCTTCATAGAAGTACTACTTCACTCAACTGTGCATGCATCAAGCTTGTACAAAGTGTCAATCCTAACACCTTTAGATATCACCATAACACCTCTAATCATCTTATATCAAAAGATGTAACCTACACACCCAAATCTATTTGTTTGCTCACAAATAATAAATTATGAGTTAGCCCTAGGATATGCAACACACCATCAAGATGTTTAATCCTTCTATTTGGAAATCTAATTCTAACTCTACCATGACCAAAAATGATTAGATAAGACTCATCACCCAAGTATACCTTACCTCCATCAAATTCCTCATACTTAGAAATCCAATTTCTATTAGAGGTCATATGATAAGATGCACCTAAATTAATCAACCATGCATAATTACCTAGGTGTATTTCCAAGGATACATTGAAAGCATCACTACCTTCCTCCTCAGATTTAGAATTATAATCATACTTCTTATTTTATTTCTTTTCTTCTATACAATCCATTCAGAAGTGACCAAGATTTCCATAGTTCTAACATCTCACCTTGGAGTTTCTAGGATATTCAAATCTCCCTTAGGACTTGCTCCCTAAAATTTTTTCAACCTCCATTCTCCCTGATGTGCTTTCCATCTTAAAATTCCTAAAAAAAATAACTCCAAATATATTCTTGCATAATTTACCACTCAAACTAGATTAGTTCAAAAAATTCAACAAACCCACAATTAAAACCAAAACTGGCTAGGCTCTGATACCACTTGAAAGGAATATAAAGATAGTAGAAACAATTCCTTGCACTAACCAAGAGAGGATAATATATGAATAATTTAAATACTTGTTACACAATTAAAAAAACACATATAATTGAAAACAAAAATATACCAAACATAGTGATTATGTGGGGAAAACCCTTTTAGGAGAAAAACCCTACAATCTAAATCAGCTTAATGTATTATTAAAATGACTAATATTACAACACACTTGTAGAGTAAGTCTTCACAAGATCACCACCAGTATTCTACACATGATAATAATTGGTTCCATAGAGATTCAATGCCTTTGCATAACTCTTAATCTTACAAAGCTTAACTATAAGCTTACTAGCTTCTTTCTTTTTTCTCAATTACAAAGGAGAATACATTTCATTTATATAAATTACAAAGGAGATGACAAATGAGAAAACTTCATGAGGAAGGCAAGGAAATTTTCCACCCTTTAGTGGCACCACTATTTATCAATAGTAACATGATTGTAGTTTTATTCTTTGGTATAAAATAAACCCTCCAGTTGTGACATATCATCCTCCACTCTCACAAGCCTCCAAAATTATACCCCACTCTCACATGTGCTTCCAATATGGAATAGTAAGTTTGTTCCCTACTATCCAATGTACACACACATGATTCAAAATATGCCACAAATTTTGACTTATTCCACATGTGATAAATATCTCCCACATGTTCCAATGTACTCCACATTTGTTCATGTCTTTCACTATTAAAATCATACGAATTTAAAATTAACAAAAATTTTCCATAGTGGAGTGGTAAGCCCCATTCCATCACATGTACTTACATCATGTAGATTATTCACATGGGCCATGAAAACTAATCATAAGCCCAATCAACACCTACATCACCACTTTCATCACTTGTCACATCACATGCATGATCATTTCTAACTCACCAATACCACCTCATCACATGAATAGTGATTGTGAATAGTAGCTCATGAATAATGTCTCATGAATAATGTGTCATGAATAGTGTTATAACTTTTCAAGGTTGAGACACCTTAAATCCCAACAAGGTTTAGACACTCATTTATATTGTTTAAAAAAACATGGTGATCACAATTTAATAAACTTATATTTGTGATTTCTCATCTTGGAATAAGGTTAGTTATAATAATTTGCTTAGGTGAATGCAAACCCATTTTTTCTTAAGTCACTTTGACTCTAGATCACATCCTTGTGAACTTTAGTGGTTCCTTAATATAAAATCTTAGCATTTATGGAATTCCTTTTTTAAGTCTTAAATTGGACTAAGTTATATGTAGAGCTCAAATTTAGCTCTTGTATGAACTATATAACTGCATTTTTCTAATTTTGAAGTGAAATTCTTGATTGTTGGTGATAATGCATTTTTTGTTATGGAGACTTACCTCTATTGAAGAATACCTTTCCTTAAGGTAATTTCACCTTCAAAAAAATATGGATCATTTGCCTATTATTTTAAGAAGTAAGGATTCCTAAAGGTAATGAATTTATAAGATTTCTATGGGTTTCTAAAATCCTTATTAATTAAGGATTAAGGTGTCATGGTTTTCTTGTTCTATTATTTAAAAGCTTATTTGGAAACTTGATTAAGTTGGCCTAGATGACTAGTTCACAAGTGGTTATGATTATTAGTTGAATAACCTTACCTTGAATACCTTAGCCTTGGGAAATCATGATGAGTTTGGGTTATTATCTTTTTATCTACCCATCTTATGGTTCATAATGACTGTGAATATCTTTAGCCTATCACTATCTTGGAAGATATATTTGATATTTGGATTATCATGGTAAATAGAACCCAATATAAATTGGTTGTGACTAAATAATGG
>JARHVA010004247.1:132500-137500 GCA_037957365.1 Torreya grandis
TCCCTCTTCTATTTTTAGGGGAGGTTACCTTTATTAAAAATAATAAAAATATAAACAAACACATTTATACTATTTACACATCATATAATGTTGGGTTTAATTAATTTATAGCTTTAAGACAAAAATTAAAAATTAAAAAGATTAAAGGTCAGACATGAACAAACAAACACAGATATTATCCTTTCATTAATAAAAAAATAATCAAAAATTAGTTTGATAGTAAAACACATATTAGTTGAGAGTTGAGGGACACAAATTAAATGTAAAAAAAATGCACATCTACAAAGAGAAACCACAAGACATAAGGTTATGAAATTTCCTTTGTATTCTTGAATTTAAGAATGAATACAAGTTTATTTCTTGTTTCCTTTCAAGAAAAAATACAATAAATATAAAACAACCCTTGTACAATAGCCATTTATCCTAATTATATATTTTGGAGGGAATGGGCTGACTTTTCACATTCTCATTTTTGTCCTTTTCTAAAATTACATTTAAATTTCATTTTTGAATAAAATTATAAAAAAAAATTTCATAATTTTGAATTTTACAAGAAGAAAATAAAATATGATAAAATGGAGATAAAATACTTCCTAAGAGGCTCTCCCCAAGGAAGTATTTATGCTTGATGGAGCTAATTATTATGAAGCAAATTTACCTATAGCTTTCCCCTTATCTCGAGATGCTTCGAATACTCTAAATTTATTTATAACTCAAGCAATGACATCTTTATTGGAAATTACTATATTATTGCATTGGATCAACCACTTGTCTAGTACCATCATCATAATATTAGGAGTCTCTAATAATTATATAAATTATGAATCAAATACTCCTATGAAGTATGAATGTTATTGATTTTATTCATAGAAAATACATTGAAAATGTTATCTTTGAATAATTCTTATTTGACCAACTTTTTGAATTGTTCGTTAACAACATCTACTAGGTGTTACATAAAATCATCCTTTGGTTAGGTCATAATGTAAGATCCATAAATTTGAACAAGTGTGAATGATATTTTATGAAATCTTATGCTACTTATTCAAACCTTGATGGATTTATTCAACACTTCAATCTTGTACATAATACTCTTAAGCCAATCATATGAAAGATCATTTTAACTTTTATTGAATACTCCTATTTTTACAAGAAAATCAACATCTATGGTTGACATATAATTAATTTATTCTTTCACATTATCCCACATGGTGAGCTCATTTTTATGGAATTTTATTTTTTGGTCCACTTTGTTTTTCTAAGACTCATTATTCTTATATTCTCCATTTCTTTAATATATTTCAATCCATCAAGAATTAATTATTATATCTAATACTTGGAAGTATTTCCATAGTGATTATATTATATTATGGTGGATATGGCCTCTTTTGTATCTCCAAGGATCTGAGTTGAAATTTTAGTTTGAGAAGTAGTCAAAGCATCCATTGGGATTATGAGGTAATTTATAAATCTAATGATCTGTTAAACTTTATCTTTTAACTACTTATAAGTGAGCTCATCTTATTAAAATGTTTTGATCATGTGTTAATTAGTCTCCTTGAGATTATTCATGTCACCCTCATGAGTGGACATGCCTAATGGAATCCTCTTCATGGTTTTATTTGACATGGTCACTTTGTCCTCATTATTTTCCACAATTAGTTTAGCCATTTATATAAATTGAGTTATTGATGAATTAGATACCAAATTGGAGGTCGTCTTAGATCTATTTGGAGGAGGCATGACCAAATATTTTTTATAACATATAAATCAAATCAATTTTTTCCTACCAACTTTTTATTATTTTCCAATAGCGACTACATATACTGAAATGTGGTATCACTGAAACTAGTCACTTGTACACTTGAATCGGTTGAAGTTAATGACAAAGTAAACTACCTTGGTGGAGTATAATTTTGAGGAGGAATAATATAGGTATATGAGGGAAGTGGATATGTTAAAATATTACATTCTATATATTGAATTATTCCTACAACAATTGATTGATCTAGTCCTTGATTAAAGATAATGTATTTATATGTAGTATTATCAATCAATAGATAAATATCCCCTTCTTGAGGAGAAGTTAGTTATTTTTTCACATAACTCTTAATATAAAAATTAACCATTATGTCAAAGAATTAGACTAACAATGTCAACCAGTGTCAACCACCTTGGATGTCGATGTAGGAGTTTAATTTGGTGGGTTTGAGGACCTATATTTCCTTGAGACACTATATATTTTTAGCTCTAAAATATTCTCATTAAACCAATTCATTGATATATCCATTACTAGTTTTATCTAAATCTATAAATCAATAAAATTTTGAACGATCTAATTTATCATAGGTCATGGTGAAGCTATAACTTTTTTGGTATTAGTAGGATCAATTAATGCACTTCAATCATATATAATTATTTCAGGTATTGAATTAGTAGTGAAATGTTTATTTTTATTCAAAATCAATTGATCCCAATGTCATTTTCATATTTTATAGTCATTAGCATAGTCTGCCCAATATTCTTTCATGTAAGGTATGTGTGCATATGAGACCCAAATTTTGAGATGAGCCTTGGCATAACTTTTGAATTAAAAATAAAACCCACTTGTGTTAGAATGAGACATGAATTTAAAAATTTAGGTCTCAATTATCTATTCATTTATTTAATTTTAAAAATTATAGTGGTCTAATGTGATTAGGAAAATGACACCAATAAAATTATTTTTTGCACTTCTTATGAATTTCTACAAGTTGTCTACACATTTCAATCATCAAAATTTTATAATTTAAAAATATTGGGAGTCTAAGTGGGAAACCATCAACTCATCTTACTTTGATATATGTGAAATTATAGAACTAGATGAAGTAGCTTCTATACTATGTCATAATATTCTCTCCTTCATCAGAGATCCTTGTTCCTCAATCCTCCTTCAGTGCTTGCAAAAATATCATGGTGAACACATAATTAACTCATATAAAGTAATTATTTATTTTTTTGGAACCAAATATGGAAATAAATCATGTACCATGGGTTCAATACCAAAATTGACTAGTTAAGTGAGATTGGGGCAAATCCTTTAATCGGCCAAAGAATAGACCAAACTTAAAGTCATGAAAAATTTCTCGGTGATAATTACACAAGTAAGTTGTTGATGTAATTCATCAATGATAATGCTTCCCTAGTTGATGAACTATTTTAAACTACATATGATACTCATATCTAATAAAATACAAAGATTTAAATCTATTGTTCTTGCATTCCCTACCACCTTATTGAGAAGCATTATCATGTCTAATAGTTTTTCTTTGAAGTGTGACCTATAAAATTTATTTGGGAGTTTACATGTGCCTTTTTTCATATGTTTCAACCACCCATTATTGATGGTTTTGAGATGCTCATCTGGGTTTTTGTCCCTAAAAATTTCCCTAACTTGTATGCTCATATTTTCATAAGCATCCTTTTGAGGTATCTTATAAATCTTATCAATAGTGTCACCATCAAGATTAGCCATCACAACAGCTCCTATAGACCAAATTTATCTAGTATTTGAGATTTAGTATTTGGCACATGTGAACACCAAATCTCAATTTTACACTAAGGTGGTAAAACTAGTGGCTTCTAGGAGGCCACTCAATGATTGGAGGGAAACACTAGTAGTAAGATATTCTACATTATTTTTATTAAGGATCTCTTTCAGGTCTACATACCCATTTTATGATTCTCAAATATTTAGGATATTAGTCTCAAAGATAAACATGGGATTACAACTCATGTATTTAAAGTTTAATTTTTCATCTTTGTTAGTGTGAAAAGTTGCTTTAGCAAGGACATGTATATTTCCATGTGTATGCCAATATAAAATGATTATTAAACTAAATATTTTATTTTACCTTCAAATTATTAACCAAAAGATTATAATATTTGGCCACATTGGTCATGAAATATTTTATTTTACCTTAAAATTCTTAACCATGAGATTTCAAGAGTTTTATATAACTTTGGTGTACATAGGGTACATCAATGTTCCCTCAACATGAAAATTACTTGAAATCAGATCCAAATCCTCATAAAATGATACATATGTGAATTGATCAAAGAGACAAATACTTTATCTACATTTTTTTTAATTTTCACTTCTATAAGAGTAAATGGTGGAATGGTAATATTCTTGGGTCACACTAGTATTGAGGGGTGAAATTATTGTAACATGATAAATATTTTTTATTAATTAAGCAATGCCACTTCAATTAACAAAAATTATGGGGGATATATTAGTGTTCTTGGGCCACCAAAGTCATTGCACATGCACATAACATTCCCTCATGGTTAGGACAACTTGACCTCATAGTGTTTTTGCATGTGACTCCACATGATAACATGTTCGGGTCTTAAATTTATAGATATTTCATCTAAAGGGTTAGGATAACCTAATCACATTGGCCCCTGAGTAAAATGTCTTGACACAATAATATTTTGGATGTGATTTCATGTTTAGTGTGCCTTAGAGGTTGGTGTTCCTTGGCCTTCTAGGATTTCAAGGCATGAGAAACACATTCTTTTGATTTTTAAAAATGACTAAGTATAGGTCACATTTTATTTGACAAACATGGACTAAAAATTAATACTTCATGTTGATACCCACAATTGGAAAAAATTGACCAAGGATAATTTTGAGGATAATAACTAGCTCTATCTAGGGAGATGGAATTGCAAGATTACATAGGGTGAACTTTAGAGTCTCATGGTTTCTAGAGTATTCCTTTATCTTTTAGGATATGAGGTTAGCTTAAAACAACAAGACCAATAAATTAACATGAAATGTAGTGACATAGAAACACATAAACAAAATTAAAGGAAACACAACAATGGAAAGGAAACACACCAACATGAAGGAAAATCACCAAAAGGAAGGGAAGCAAACCAACAAGAAGGGAAACACCCAATCTTAAATCACATAGAGGATCAATAGGGTACAACCTACATTCATTATTTATAAT
>JARHVA010004247.1:142500-267500 GCA_037957365.1 Torreya grandis
TGGAGCTAGAAGGAGAGGATGAACATTATTGTATGGAAAATAATATCTCTGAGGTATGTCCTAATAAGGTGAGCTCTAATGTACACAAATAAGTTATTTCTTTAAGGCCAATAGATCATTTATGTGTTTAAAAATGAACACTTTTGATTTTCTTAAGTGGTCATATAATTTTGAGTGATTTTATGTATCAACTTATTGAAATTAGCTATGAAATATCTCATTAATTCATGGAGTTCATTTTATATCTATACAAGTTAAAACCAAGAGTTTGTGTTCATCTTCAATTCTTTTAAATATTTATTCATAGTCAATTCTCATTTCATTATAATATGGGATACAACTAGGTTTCATATGATGGAACTATTTTGCTAACCCTTCAGTTAGGGTATTCAAAAATATTATGAATAACACATCTTTATGCTCCATACCAAGAATGCTACACATAACAAAAACTACCTTTATATGCTCTTATAAGTGTTGTATACCATCACCAATAAAATTATAGAGATATTACTTGAACCTTAGGGTAAATTGTGAAGATAATAACCTAAAGCAAATGGTCTAATTCATAGACCTCAAAGAACTAATACAACTACCATGATTTAAAAATATATGGCCCTTGAAACTATATGTTTTACCTAGTTTGTTTTTAGATACCATAATAGGATAGAAATTAGTATACTAATTTATATACTAAACTATAGAATTAAAGCATACATCTAAATGTAAAATATTAAAATTGATTGTAATGTTCTAACAAGTAGAATTTTCTAAATACAGTGAGTAGAACAAAGGGACTAGTACTTAAATTTTTTAGTTTCCTATTTAACTAAGAAAGTATTTTGTAAGTGGAAATCAGAAAAAGTAAGCTTGTGATTCATTCAATTTATGAAATATATTTATGTATGTATAGGGTCATGCATCATTATAAATTATTTATATTAACTTGTGTTTTTTGGTACTAACCTATGCATAAATTATGGATTATGACCATATAGTCACTTTTACCTATATCTATAAGATTTTATGTGTGATGTTGAATCCTGATGATGCACATAACTATAAAAATCCTCCTCCTTTAACTTGAAACATTAGGTGTCCTTGTGAGGTTTATAAACATAAATAAATTGATCAAGTGTAATACATTGAACTGACCCTAATTACCCATGTTTGATGATTAAACACTACCTAAGTATCTAACACTCTAAGTGGGTAAATCAAGACACATGTAGCTCTTCAACCTTATGTGATTGTGTAACTATTATCCTTCACTATATGTATGTAGCTAATGATTTATATTTTATCCTTAATAATTCTTGATTTAAATTGGAGTTGGGATGCTCAGACTTGGCTTGTGATTTTTCCTAGTGATAGATTCATAATTTGGGAAGAATAGGGCATAAGTTATGAATTTGCAATAATATATATATATATATATATATATATATATATATATATATATATATATATGTTTACCAAATAAGTGTGAAGTCCTATTTCAAGTGAGACCTTGAATTATTTATATATGATTTCAGTTTGGTAATTCTCATGCCATTGACATGCTAGTTAAATGGTTCGACCCTAAGGAAATGTCTGATTATAAAAACTTACTATTGATAGAAGAGGCTCAATTATAGCTAAATAAAGATAATATTGATTGGTGATATTAACTAAAAATGATAAAACTAACATGTTTACAAGTAAATTAAAATTAAGTTCAAAATATGTCTATGCAAGATATTAAGCAAGTTTGAAATAGACAATTAGGTTCATGTAGGTGTGTAACCACATAAAGGAAGGGTCAAACTCATAATATAACATGTAGATATGATAAAATGATAAATTAGGACATGATTGTCTATTCAAGTCATATGTGGTAAATGTATGGCAATCTTATCATTGTCAAGTACTTAATACCATATTCTAATACCTAAAAACACACCCATTTTATTTTAGTAATGGAATTTCTAGAGTAAAATAAAAATAAGTACTTGAGTGTGTATTTGTTAAAAAAAATGTCAAAGGGAAAAATGAGAGTTTCTATCAATAGTGTAGGGATAAAGTGAATCTACCTTTATTGAAAAGAAAGACAATATTGAAAATAAAATTATTTATAACAAAAATGATGTTTTATATGGGGGTTATAATTTTAACTAAAAATTATGAAAAGGTGATACAAATGAAGTACATGATAGAGATAATGGAGGAAACAAAATTATTCAATGGAAATGGAAGAATAAGGATGATTCTAGATATAAAAACACATTAACCATAAACTTACTAGAACAACCCAAAAAGAGATATATTAGTGTAGGAAACCTTTATCATGAAAATGGGATAATAATAACATAT
Source organism: Torreya grandis (assembly GCA_037957365.1). Taxonomy (NCBI): domain Eukaryota; kingdom Viridiplantae; phylum Streptophyta; class Pinopsida; order Cupressales; family Taxaceae; genus Torreya; species Torreya grandis. Next base: position 144,853 of record JARHVA010004247.1, read on the forward strand.
TATAGACATAATAACAAAATACATACACCAAGGAGATTGAATAACACTAGGAAACATGATAAACAACTTTTTATTACCTTATAAAAGCAAACAAAAATCCTATTCTTAACCCATCAAGGTTTCACAATGATATAAATTCTTAGTGTAGATTCAGAAATATTTCCACAATAAAAATTTCACATATGTTAACTATCTAATAGTAAAACTCAACAAAATTCTAAATAAAAAGAATCAAATATATTAATATATCCACATAATTTATGTATTGATATAAATTTTCGGTCCAAACTCTATAAAATTCCCATTTATATTGATTCTGTCACAAGTTGAAAATATAATATCTACTTTTTATCTTTACCATAATTTATTTTCCTATAAAAAACCTTCAAATGAATCATGAACTCTTATTTATAAGTTAAAATGGGTGGTTATAATACATAACCACCTTTTTTAAGTTTAGAGTGCTTTTAAAAACATGTTGGCAAATTTTTTTGACTTAAACTATTTAAAAATGCATGGTAAAATTTGCATGACTTAGAAAAGTGATATGACATTTTTTCACAACTTGAAAATTTCAAAAATAACTTAGAAAATTTACCCAAATTAAAATTTGAAAAAATTATATTATAAAAATGTGCAACTTGAAATTATAAAAGTGACTTTGAAAATTTACAAGTATTGGAGTTACAAAATTTTCATTGTCATCTATTCATCTTCATCATCAAGCATGAGCTGGACTTCTTTTTCTTCTTCATTATGTTGCACCTTTTTCCTATTTGTTTCAAATATATTCATGGTTTCCTTGAATTTAATTTCATTAGAGATCTATAAATTAATTAAATCAAAATTTTCATCGTAGTGGAGATCAACCATCTGGTATGAAGTCTCCTCAAAATTTTATCAAAACTATCAAGGACATTTTGATATTTGAGAAAATTTTAAATTGACTAATAATTGAATATAGATTTAAGAGTCAACTATTTTTTAACTAACTTCTTGAACTCATATATAATTATTTATTCTAAAAATAATTTTATGTCATAATCCACAAATGAACAAGGATTTTTTTAATTTATCCCTATATCTCCATTATTGCATTAGTTGCCAATGATTAAGATTCACTGAATTTATTCATGCATTCTTTAATGATATGAATTTGGAATTTAGAATAACCTAAAAACTCTATGAGATCTGTAATATCTTATTGTTTTATTGCTCCTATGATGAGATCTTCTAGGTTAGTATATGAAAAATATTCCCATTTTGGAATAATTTTCTTCCATTTACCTACTTCAAGTGCATATTTGAAATAAATTTATTTTTTAATGTCATATTTAGATCAAATGTGAGAATAGATAGTCATATTTGTTTTTATTATTTTAGTCCCTTATTGGATTAATTTATTAGACCAATCCATTTTTTCTCTCCCCATATGTCTAATTTCCTCAACTTCATTTAATGTCTTAGAATATTAAATTTGATGAACAATTGAAGACATAGAAGAATGAATTGTTTTCAACAACTTCTGAACAACTGATATGAGTTTTTCAACTTTTTATTTTAATTTTTCTTTAGTGGTTTTTTCCTAGTCCATATTTCTAAATAAAGTACCAATTTTAAATTATACACTCTCTTTAACTCATTCTCTAGTAACTTTCCTTAGATGCACTTTTTATATTTGATAGTTAGTGGCACTAACATTATTTTTGTATTTTATGATAAGAAGAATTACCACTTAGCATGTCTTTCTCCTTTTTCATTTATAATTATTATAGAAAGGATTTTAGGTTTATTAATTTCATGAATAGTAAGAATAAATAAGACACTAAAATCAAATTGTTATTTTTGTACAACTTTCTTTCTCTTTTTAACCACTTCATTCAAGAACTCAGGGACCTCTATGTTATGTGGTTGTTATATAGTTATATATTCTAGATTATTTTTAGTGTTTAGATGAGGATGTGTAGTAAATAAGTATTAAAAATAAGTAGGTTAAACATCATATTGATATTATTTAGGGGGTTTAGTGGTAGTTTTGGTCATTAAAACAAGGAGTAATTCAACCTCTTAAGAAAGAAGTAGAGGGGTAGTAGTGTATGTAAGGGAAATAGGGAAGTGTTTACAACCATAAATTATTGACTAATGTTCATTAAAAATCACTAAGGATTAAAAATTTTAATAATAAGAGTAATAATAAAAATATTAATACCAAGTGTAATTGAGGACAATTCTCCTTTCATTTAGATTTTTAGTTTCACTAGTTTCTACATTTGAGTAGTCACTAGGACTAATTCAATTCTTCTATAATTTATTCTATCTATTTAATAATTTAAAATATATAATAAAAACCTACCTCTAATTATTTTTGGTGAAAAAAATCCCATCTCAATATATTTTATTGGTGGGGGAAAACCTACTTTGTCTTCCTTGATGCCTTTATTTTTTAGCTATATGAGTGTTCTATCTAACATTGTTCGAGTCATGTTTTCCAAATACATGGATTTTTATTTGTTCCAATTGACTCATGGAAGAGGATTCAAATTAATATTTGGTTATTCATATATTGGATCCAAAACATATTCATAATACTCAAAATCCTTGGATATTTTGTTTACTTTGAAATCAACGACTTGTTTCAGGGTGAAGTGAGAGTAATCATGAGCCCTGACTTATTTATTGCATTCAAAATCCATCCAAAAATATTTAAAGTGGATTACATGTTGGTATGTATAATTGAGAATTTTTTCAAGCATACCTCTAATGTAAAAATAAGTTATATTTTCAAATGACTAAATAATGATTCAATTCATCTATACATCAATATATTTTATCTTAGACAATGAAAGACATGTATATCTCCTTATGGTTATTGGAAAGTGTATTTCAAATTTGTGTTTACTGGATAAATAATTATGAGTCTCAACCATCTTACCAATTCCATTAGGGCCCATATATCACTTAAAAACTTTGGGATCATATATATAGCTATCTCACATGCACAAACTTTGAGGTATGTGAAGGTTGGGAATTGAATAAACCAAGCTCCCCATATATAAATTTCAATTGATGTTATTACTAATACCCTGACATTGTAGGAGTTAGGCTCAAATATATGAATGCCATAATGCAAGAATAAATCATTTAACCTATGAAAATGATTTGAAATTTCCTTTAGAGTGAGTTGTGGGTAGAATGAATAGATATTGGAAGATATTATATCACCCATTGTATTGAAAGTAGGGTAGATTATTATGCAAGTAACAACATATAACATATATGAAGTCATGGATAATTTTGATGTGGTTTTGATTTATGTTAGTTGTTAATGTATTGAATCAATAATTAATTAACTCCAATTGATGTATTGTTTATTATTATATATGATCCAAATATATCTATAAATCCATATTTTGAATTATTTGGCAATAGGGTTACCAAAAAATCTATTCATAACCATGATTATATCATTGACTTCATTAATGAAATTAAATATGGGCATAGTTTTAGGCAATCATGTTGCTAAAATTTTAGGATTGATAATTCATTTTTCATTAACCCACTTGGAACAACAAATAGTATTATCATCCCATAATAGTTGGGAATAAGCCAGAGTGAGATCGATAAATGATTCATGATTGGGAAACTTGAGCATACTATCAATGTGTTTTGGTTAAAGACAAAACATATATTCCCATTTTGGATTTATCACTTCTATTTTTTCTCTATCATAATTATTAGCCATGGTTAACACTAACTATGGATATTGAACTAACATCAAGAAAGATAAAACTTGAGATAGATCATTATCATGAATGATTTTCCCCAATCTATTTTATGCACTGCATTGATTCTTTGCCAAAATTCCTCCATGTCTATATGCCCAAGGTCCATATCTATCACCTTATCAATGTTGGAATCAAGGCTCAAATCAAGAATAAATCCTTGAAATTGGTACTTCACATGTGTATTTTTATTCTTTACTGGAATATTTAGTAATACTGATATAAAAATTTGATGAAGTCTTTCCTTTCTAAAAGAAGAACAAAGACCTAGAATTCACCTAGAAAAGGAGTGGATTTTTAAATTTTCTTGGACAAGAGACAGGTTCTAATAGTATGCTAAATAAAGGGTGAATATTTGAGGTGTATTTGGTATATATCAAGATCCTAAGGTATGTTTAGTAGAGGATAAAGTTCTTATACTTGTCTAGATAAGGCTCGAGATTCGATGGGTATCTAGATAAGAGTTCATATCCTACAAGGTGTCTAAATAGAGGCTCAGAATGTAGAAGAGTCTAGGTAGAGAGTGGAGTTATGATAGTGGTCTGGTAGAATCTTAGATTCTGACACATGTTCAATAGAGGCTTAGGTTATACTAATTATGAATGCAGATCCTAGGTTCTAAGAAGGGTTTGCTTAGGTGTGAAATATAGAAGAGCCTAAAAAAGGGTATATTTAATTTTTAGATCAAGTTAATATTAAAAACTATTGAGGGTTTTAAGTAATATTTATGAATTCATCAATATATTTTAAATATGATATGTCTACAAACATTTCAAAATTCCTGAAGACCAATCAATGTGAGAAAAACCTAGTCTATGTCATGCAAAATAATGAACTGAAGCTATAGATGCAAAAGCAAAATCTAACCTTTATATGAGCCAAACATGAAAATAAAATTAGATGGAAAACCTAAAATAATGATAATGAAAGTTTTGGTAAGGTATGCAAGTAATTAAATCATGGAGGGAGTCAATATCAAGGTAAAATAGGAATAAGAGTGGTTAAAGGGGAGGTTAAAACAATCACATGTGCAAGGGTAACTACTTATTTAATAGAAGGAATGTAAAGTTTTTCAATCATGTATCAGGGTCTTTAAGAGATGTAAATAGGGAGTTGAGATTCCACTGCATGCTTGATAGGTGAGGGGAACCTAATGGATGAGTAGGAAAATATTAGATTCGATTGGTAGTCTAAACAAGATTTGAGTTCTGCTAGTATGTTTGATAAGAAACGTGCTCAACTCATGCTTGATAGGGGTTATTAACTTGAGGTATGTTTAACATGCCTTTAAAGTCTAATTTATGTTTGGAAAAGGTAGATAACTTAAGACATGCCTGACATACCTTAAAAACCTAAGGGGTGTCTAACCTGGGGTTAAAACCTGCTAAGGAAGAAAAATACTTAAGTAAATTTACAACTTATTTCAATTTCATTACACTTAGATATTTTTTTTGAAATAATTACTTTAATTTTCAATATGTTTGATCATTAATGACATATTTCAATTTGAATAGCTTGGATTCTAGTTTTTTACAACTAAAACAACTTAATGGATTCATATTTTTTTCACTTGTTTAACTAGATCTTACTGGGGAACTTTAAATTATAAGATATGAAGGGAGAACTCAAAACTCTGGTTTCATAGACAAGTATTTATCCATTGGGATATGGAGTCATTTTATGTTTTAATAGACTAATACAAAACATATCAATGTATAAGAAAATGAGACAAACCAAAATAAAGAGGGAAAATGAGAACACAATAATATGACTACCAAAAAGGAATGAAGGACAAAAAACCCAACCAACCCCCTAGATTCACCTATTTACATGTAGGGGACAACTTACTTTCATTTGAAATAATGTTTCATATATTTCCCACTATGTGTAAATGGGATATGTTTACCATCTCAATACGCTAGATATAAAGTATTATATCCACAAAAGTGTGTTAATATGAATGGGCCCATCCATAGAGAGTCAAATTTTGCATGACTTCCCTTTGGTTCTCTTCATTTATCCCATAGGAGCATAAGATCTCCTATTTGAAAATCTCTTTTCTTTGACTTTTTATTGAATAAGATCTTGACCTAAGCTTGATGCTCTAAAATTTTGTTCATAACCCATGTTCTATATTATTCAAGCTTGTTCAAATATAGGAATCTTTTATCTAGTGAACTTTCAAAATTCTAATTTTTAATGGCCCTTGTTAATTTCAAAGTGGGAAATTCAATTGTTATAGGAATAATAACATTAATATCACACAATAATTGGAAAGGTGACATTCCAATAGCTTTCTTTGGTGTGATATGATCAACCCATAATGCATCATAAAATTTCTTGTGCCGGTTCCTCTGATTTTCATCTACCAACTTGAGGATGAAGGTAAAAAGATATTTATTACTTGATTCTACCTAACCATTTCCTTATGGGTAGTATTTAAAAAAATAGGATAATGAAATTACATAGTAATAACATAATCCAACCAATTATATATAAGATAAATTATATGCTTTTTAATTTATAATCTTCTATGGAACACTATATCTTACTAAGATATTTTCTTTCATGAAGTTACATACAAGTTCTGAAGTCGTATGTTTGACTAGAATAGCTTCGACCCATTTAGTACATTAATTTTTAGCTATGAGGACATGAGTCTAACCAAAAATCTAATGAGGATTCACTATTTATAAAAACTATAATCTCAATTATTGAAATGGTTCTATAACTACTACAAGTTTGAGAGGAAAATTTGTAAGTTTTAGTTGTCTAACAAACTACTAAAAAACTTCACGCTTTCTTACCCATTCATAATAAAATATGAATAATGAAAGTCAATAGTAATGGGCTGTCAATATATTATATGTTTTTAGTGGAATAGATAAATTTCCTCCATAAGATTGATTATGAAAATCTTATATAAGTTTCTTCTATTGTTCTTTAATAACACACTTAAAAAAGAAACCACCAATACTTTTCTTGAACAATGTGTCATCCTAAATTACACATTTAATAGATTTTGGATTAATTTTTTTTCATTTCTTAGAATTTAAATGAGGTGGTCATTCTCTATATGTGAGGAAAAAGGTGATGTCTGAGAACCATTCATCTATAGAGTCTAAAAATATAACTAAAGGTAACTCTTCTTTCATTTGTTTATCTTTATTTGTCAAAACATGAATCTTCTAACTTTTTATCTATTCTGCCATGAGTTGATACAAAATTTTACCTTAGATAAATTTAGTATGTTTGATATCTAATTTTTACTCTTGAAATTTATTAATCCAATTACCCATTTTTAACATGGTTATTGTTAAGTTGAAATAGACATACATATTATATTTCGCACCATTACAATGGAATGTAAATGAGGAATATGATACATCAACTATTTCACAGATTTCACAACAACATGTGTATTTTTTTATTCTAGATAATATTTAAATTCATAATCCTTGAGACCTTAGATCATAAAGGTTATTGGTGAATCAATTCCTTCATTTTTCCTTGGAATCAGGATGGTTAAAAGAGTGTGATTTAAAGATTGATAATAGATAGTGAATTATTTATTGAAACTAGGGTAGACTAGAGTAGGTGTGTGTGCAATGACATATTTTATATTTTCAAATACTTTTTTACCTTCATTTTTCAATTTTAAGGATAGTTTACCTTTCATCATTTTAGTAATGTGTCTGGTAAACTCAGTAAAATTAGGCATGAATCTTCTTAGAAAATTTACCTTCCTAAAAAATGAATGTACATCTAGTTTTCTAGTTGGCAAAGAGTTTTTTATTGCTTCAAATCTTTTAGGACCAATATTTACTCATTATTTTTTTGATGAAATAGAGATTATAATTTTACTATAAATGAAACATATATAAGACTACTCATAAAAAAAGGTAGTAGAGGACATGCCAACAATGACACACTAGTCCAAGCCTAGGAACCAAAAGGCCCAAGGTCACAAAAATAATGAATAAACTAGGCCAAGCCTAGATAAAGGTCTAATACAACAAAAAAGGGAAACTTAAGCAACACTGGGAAATAAAATAGTTGAGGGTGGGTCATTGTCAATAGAACCCCACCCTAATCTAGGAAGGTCTATTCCATCATCCATAAGGTCCAATCTAGCATCAGTATCTGCTTGTTCAACTTTATCTTTTTCTTCAGTAGGATGTGGGGAAAAATGACTAAATTAAGCCATGGAACTTTTTTATCAAATGGATGGAGAGAACCATGTTGGGAACTTCCAAACTAAAAATTCCCCTGGATCCAAGCTACCAGAGGTGGAGAACCCCACCCCTGACTATGCTAAAGTGAATGATATGGAGAGCCCTAGCCAGAATGTTGATCCATGGGGGGATATCCCTAAACACCCTAATAAGTTGGAGGGGGAAAGTGAAATTTCTATGAAGAACTAGAATATAGTGAATGGTGAAAATGTCACCTATGGTGAGAGCTTCCCTAACCTTGAGGTGGGGAGTTCCTAGGCTGAGAAGGTAGAATGCAATAAATGGTGCAAGGTGCATCACCCTAGTGATGAATGAGTTATTGTAGGTAGTAAAATTCCATACCCACTTTGTTTTTTTGCAATTATATCTACAGAATCACATTATAAACAATGGTAGCTTTGTCATAAGTAACAAACATAGATTCAATAGAATTATTATAAAATAATGTTTAATTACACTCTTTCCATAGCTAGAATAGAATTTCCATTCTAAAATCATGATAGACTTGGGTGTGATAGGGAGGTAGACTAGGATTATCTCTAAATAGAATATGGCATCATTTGAAGGGAATTGAGTGAAGGGGTTAGAAAAATTCTTAAATCTAAATCCATTCATGTTGGGCCTTTGGGTAATACCAAAATGGTGCATTATGGTTTTAAGGTGGCCATAGAAAGGGAATTTGGGTAGAGAAATCCCCAGTTGGATAAGCCTTTTACCAATAAGTAGGCCTTGATAGAGTAAACATCAATTAAAATGTGCAATTTTTGGTTTAGTACAAGCCGCTAGATAGTGTGGAAGTGTTTTCCATAGATATAAGGGGAGGAATGGATGATCCACCTCTGGTTGAGTTTTTCCACCATAGGTAAGTTTGGAGAGATCCATTCATAACCTTTTCTTGCCATATAATTCTATATAGGAGATTCTTTGTACCATTTCCATTCCTTCCACCAAGGATAGGCAAAGTTGTTAGAGATATTATGAAGAAAATACAAAGGCACCACTACCAAAATATCATCATAAGATTCTCTATTAGCTGAAGAAAGTTTGAATTTATCTTGGAAAGCATTCTAGGGGATCCAAAATCAAGACTATTGTATAAAATGTCTTGCATGGTGTGGATTCCTCTAAAGTAAAACCTAAGTGCATGAATCTAAGCCACTTATAAAGGATAAACCACATGCATGTTGATGATATAAAACCACCATAGAGACTATTATTTTATTAAAATACGACCCCTAAATCTTGAACCATTCCACAATATCTATGGTTTTATTTTTTCCTAGGATTTCTAGATACTCATAATGACAAGGGTACCCACCACTTTGACTAGGGAAACAAGGGTAAGGAGAGTGGGAAAACCAAGTCATTTATAAGCTATATGGCCATAAGTGGACCTTTGAGAGATGTAATTTTTAACAAGATTCTTTTGGGATTATTTAGATTCCACCATATAAATAATCCATTTAATGCACAGGTCATAGGCTTGTCAAGATTATCAATGAGGCCCATACCTCCAGCCTCATGAGGGAGACAAAAAAATTCCATGAAACTCCATGAAAGATCTTATCATAAGAGGGATTATCCCAAATTAAATCATACAACAACTTCTTCATCTTGTGGATAACCTATTTGGTGGGCACCTAGAAGAAGAATAATACATATGGGTTGTAAAAAGTAATTTGGAGTATATTTGGAAATTACTAGCCAAGGAAAACAACTTTGTGATCTAATATAATATTTTTCTCAACATTGTTCACCATGTACTACAAAAAACAAGAGGAAGAGGCCTACATGGCAAGGTGAATTCACAAAAATATAAAAATCTCATTGTGTTTTAGCTAGTGTTAATAATACTATGCCATCTAGGCAGGTTGAGGAAGAAAGGAGTGCCTATAACACTACATATTACACCATTGAATGGTAGAGTTAGAGGAAAGACAAAAGACCTCTTCCTTAATGATTATAAATAAAGAGTCATCAACGAATTTAGCTTGTTGAGGTTCTTTCAAAGGAAGGGATATATTATGCACAAGACATTATGATTAAAAATTGGCCAAAAGATAACCAATTCCTTCTATAATAAGAACATGCAGGGCTAATGCCAAGGTACAAACTTATCTATTGGATATAAAGAGGCTAAAAGGTTTTGATATGACTCCATTAATGGAGAGAAAAGTTGAGGCATCAAAAAATAACATGCAGATAGATTTAATGAGAATGGGACCACAACCCAAAGCTTGTAACATATCTAGGATGAATGTTCACTCAATATGATCACAAGCTTTCTCAAAATCAATTTTCATTGAAAAATTATTTTCTTATGACCAATAGGCCCAATCCATGCCTTTCCACACTACAATAACACTATCCAAAATATAGTGGCCTTAAACAAAGCCCATCTACTTAGGATAGATGATCAAAGGTAGTATATGTTTGAAGTAGAGTGCTAAAGCCTTGGTGATTATTTTGTAAGAGAGGTTAAGATAAGTGATACGACACCAATTACAAATGATCTCAGGGTCACCAAACTTCATGATGAATTTTATACTCCATATATTAATGGTTGATCCCAAGGTCTATGAGTGGAAGGATTTGAGGTAGACCTGGTAAATGGCAGCCCCAATAGTATCCCACATGTTCTTGTAAAAATAATTAGGGAAGCCATCACAGCCTAGGGCTTTATCATTATTCATTTACATCACAACTTTAAATAAATTCTCCATTGATAGGAGTCTATCACATGTGATCCTTTGGGTGGCGGTAACTTTAATGGGAAGCACTAAGAGACATTGGTTAGTGTGGAAAGGCATGGATAACCAAGAGAAGGAAACCCCCCACCTTTACTTCCTTAAGGTAGATAATGTCCTTATCTACAAACTTACTTCTAAAATGTTGAACAACATGATTATGGAATGAGTCTGTTAGGCCCCAAACATTCCATGAAAAATAATTCATATATTACTAGTGTTTAGAGACATATCGTCAACAATGATCCCTTCAAGTGAGTCATATCTATTCTTCAGTAAATTCTTAGAGTTGGAGAGAAGAAAGTTTGTTTGTTAATAAAATTCTATCACAAAATCTAAATCTTCAAATAAACCTCAATGAATGGGGATTCAAAAGTTATTTAGAGAGTTATATAATATGATGCATGAGGGATTACCAATTCCATTCCATGTGATATGTGATGAAAAATTTAGATCATCTATAAATACACCTATTGATACTTGAGAACTGGAAAACACATTCACCACCAGGGACTTTCTTTGAAATTAAGGTTGAGTTGATGATACCTCTATAAGCATTGGTTCCTTGAAAAGGAGTATGTTATGAGTCATTTCCTTACGTAGTAGAGATAAATGATTATCCACTTGAGGTGTAGAGATAGAGGAATGCCTATTGATAATCCCATGACTGGTCTGAGCAAGCTCCTTATTGAAATTATTCCTCTTCCCCCCAATAGTTTTCCATCCATATTATTAGGTATTATTAGGATCAACATCCACTAACTTGGATAGGGTCTTATTATAGGGGAGATACAAATGAATATCCTTAATCTTGTGGTCTATGTCTTGGTAGTGGAAATAATTATTATGCAAGCTGATATATAAAATTCTTTGTGAATACCTAGAGTTTTCAACCTTAATTTTGATAGATTCTTTGAGGTCCAAAAAAATATCAACTTATATATAGAACCTCCTTTATGGCTATGTTTATTAGAATATATATGACTTGCGAGTAACAATATTTCATATAGATCTAACTATTTGGTCCAATAAGGGCCATTATGGCATGGGAAAACCTAAAAACCCAACCCAGTCTAAGGGGTTAGCATTAGGAGGGATTTTTCAACATATTAGGTGGATAAATTATTCAAGATAACACATTCATGGGTGGGGTTTGGAAAATTTTAACAAAAAAAACCTTTGATCATGTTTTGGATGCTCTCAAGTTTAATGTCATGAGCTACCTAGGAAGTTTGAACCTAATATTTGAGAATGGTTTTAGAAGGAATGCGACTAAAAAATTAACCTATCAAGAAAAATTGCTCTATCCATTGACAAACAAAATCAAATGTAGGTTGACTAAGAATAACATTAGGAGGAGAATTCTTACCTCATGCAATACTTTTAGGACAAATTTCCTTTGTCATTTTTTTGGTGGTGCCATTGTGAAGTGATCCTAATTAGTTTTTCATGGATTCAATAGTCATAAGGGAAGGTGGGAGTCCATTAAATAACTCACCTAGAGGGTGAAGTTATTAAATCTTAATAAATGCTAATATCCCATGAGGATGTGGTATGATAGGGAGGGCTAGTAATGAAAAGTCCACAACTCTTGATACAAGACATAAGCAAACCTTAGAAGAGAAAAAAAATATCATTTATTCATTATTTCTAGATAACATGTCCAAGAAGTTTTCCTTTAATTACCAAAAAAATATAGTTTTTAGGGTTGAGAGAAATGCCATGAAGATAACATTTTTGGAACACTTTTTCAAGATGTTCATAATGGTCTTCCCTTTTCTTTGAAGATATTGTTAAATCAATAATCAAGATCCATATCTATTGAAATTTCACTCCTGCATTGATCAAACTAAATGGCATTCTATGATATGTAAACATACCACATGGAGTTGTGAATTTAGTATTATATTGATATTATTTATCAACTTATATATGATTATACATTGAGTAACCATCTAACATGGAGAATATTTATAAACCTATAATTGCTTGGAGAACTTGATCCATGATAAGCAGAGGGTAGTTGTCTTTTAGATACACTTAGTTCAAATTTTGAAATGTACATAGATTCTGATTTCTCCACTTTTCTTGCATACTAGAACTATACTTGAAACCCATATTGAATCCAAATTTTTTTAAATTTCTTAAAAAATAGTTCCTACTATTTTTGGATTATATTACCTTTCTTTTTTCTTGAAAGTCTTAGCATCAAGATTGAGAGGCAATGTGTGCTACATTTCATTTGGCTAGAAATATTTTAGATCCACATATGAGTATGCAAAAAATTTAATGTATTTTATAATGAGAGTGATAAACTTTCTTCATTCTTCTGGTGAGCAACATTTTTTTATATTTACTAATATAGGCTGTTCTTTAGATCTAATATTCATATTTTCATGATTGACTAAGTTTGGGGCATTGTTATTCATTTTCTTCTTGATTCATATATCATGTTTATCAAAAATTTCCTATATAGAAACAAAACATCAGTAAATTTGTTTCCATTGAGTTTAATAACTCCTTCATATTTTTCTTCATTAACATATTTTTTATGAGTTTGTGTTGAATATATGATGATTCACTGATTTCAAAATATAGATATCTAAAAATATCAAAATTTTCAAGAAAAGCGATAATCTATTGGTCATTGTTAAAAACCTAGTAATTTTCTAAGTTTTATAACACATACGGTCTATACACCAATTCAATCATGTATTTTTATTTTCCAATAAATGCATGAAGAATTAATAGAGAATCCAACACTGCAAAAGCATCTACTTTTGCATTACTTTCCCTTGGAAAATTTGTTATATAAAATGCTTCAAAAGATATTATATACTATCCAAAAATTTGTTTCTATAATGATTTAGATGATCATTTTCCCCCTGATGTTGACCTTAATCTATTTTACAACCAATTATGCATAACCTAAAATTTTTAGCTTTTTTATTCTCATTTCTTTGATAACTTGTAAACCAAGTAGTAGTGTTTCATACTCGGTAGTGTTATTAGTCAATTCAAACTATAGCTTATATGAGAAAATAATTTTTTTTTGAATAAATAATAATGATTAATACTCCTACACCAATTGAAGAAAAAATTTCATCAAATTTGAGTTTATCAAATTGGTCAGGGTTTGACCTTATCTACTTGGATTGAAGCATTTGCATTTTAGTTTTATTTATATGTTTAATTATGTCAAAAGTGAGTAAGATAATAGAATAATCACTTTCAATGTATTGGGAAACATTCACATCACTTCTAATGGAAAAAGTACCTCGTGTAAGTGGAAATGGTAGCCTAAGGAGATTCACATAATATGTCTATAGTTTTTTTCCTTTCATTTGCTCAGGCATTGTGGTTTCTCATGGAAGAATAAATTTATGAGTTTCTCCTTACTATTTAGTTTGTTTATTTATTTTGTGGGATCTAGTGAAGATTAAAAATGATTGATTACTCATATCCCCAAAGGTATCATCATAATCATCTTTAGTTGAGTTCTATTATAATAATGCATTAGTAGAGTCACCACTAGACTATTCTCTCTCAAACTCTTGAAGATATATAGTTTTTGTTTCAATTCTTCTTATACTTATTCATACCCAAAAATATCTTATGTTTCCATAACAACATTTAAAATAAAATTTGTATTTGAATTTAGAGGTGCTTATATGATAATATTTTTCTAAGGATCTTGAAACTAAGGATAATTCCCTTCAAAAGGCACATAATTTCTTCTAGGAATTTCTTGATAAAGAAAATAAGATATTTTTGAGGTATTTGATTCTTCAATGGTGTTATGTCATTAGCCATTTTTTTAGAAGTTGTTTAATGGAAGACTGATTTGAGATATATGTTTTTCCTTTTGAAGATTATATATTTAGTTTCCATACCATTATCATGCCATCTTATACATAAAGAGTTAATGTTTGAGCTACATCTAAATCAACTACTTTATCCCTCCAACTGATAACTCACTTTAGGGAATTTTGAGTTTATGAAGAAACACTTCTGATTTTTTACCATTAGCCTAGCTATCACTAGTATTTTGTTCAATAGGTTATTAAATTTATCCATCAAATCTCTCATGGGTTCATAGGCTTATTTCTTCGTTTGAGTAAGTTGAACAAGTAATTCATGAGCATCTCTTGTTGTCTTAAATCTATTTTTGAACTTATTTTTCATGTTATCCCAATTGGTAATAGATCTTAGAGGGAAGTAGTGGAACTAGTCATCTACCCCATTTTGAAGAGTTTCTAGGAATAAGTAACTGTAATTTCTTCATATTTCACACCTAATATTCCACATGCTATAAATAAGGCTAGGATATGTTCATCTAGATGTTGATTACCATCACCTATTTTTTTTGGGAAATTCTTCTTTGAACCATCTAGAAGTTCATGAAATTATCTTAGATCTAATGGCTCAATTGCATTACCCCATGGTAGTGCCATGTGTGGAAAAAATGTTTGTAAAGTAAGAATAGTCCTTGAGAAGATAAGATCTTGAATTACTATTGAATCACTTGAGATTACTTACATTTTTGGGATTGGATGGAAGACTGGCTAATTTATTGATTTTAGTTTTTGGTCTGCGACTTAAATTATAGACAAAACACTATTGCTATTGATAAAAATATCCTTTTTACCTTGAGATTTATTTACTCTAGTAAATCATCTTCTTATTAGTTTGAAAGGAACACTATTATCACTAAAGTATAGGTTGGATTTGAATTTCTCCCTGAGTTGATCTTTTTGTTCTCTTATTTCTCTTATTACCTTATTTATTTATGATATAATAACATGATCTTCCTCTTCTTCCAATACTTCAACAATTCTCTGTAACTAAATTTCACTAGTTTTTTAATCATATGAAACTACTTGTAAGTTTATATAAATGTCTTCTTGTGTTTCAATTAACCAATAAATATTTTATTGATGTACTGGAGCTTTAACTATTGACATTTTCATGAGAATAAATTTTTATAATAGAAGATATTTGAGAAGCTAAATGAACTACTCTTCTCTCTTATATTTTTGCTTATATCTTTGAAACAATTTCTATGTTTTTTGAATAATATTAGCCAAATATTTTTCTATGTTATTTACTATAGTGATAATGTTGAATTGGGTATAACTTGTTATATTGTTCTAGGTGAGGAATCAAATAATTGAAATAATATATTCTTCTATAGATTCTATCCAATCTAGATTATTTGACAATAAGGATCTCAATTTATAATAATAGTCATACACATAATTTGTAATGATCAATTTGTAATTTTTTTAATAATCAATTATGATCTTTCTACATGGTATAGTTCTTGGTTCAATATTGCTAAAATGATCTAAAATTAAACAATATTGATCTTGTCACACTCCCAAGCACACTATATGATATAAGATTTAACATTTAGCTATGTAGGTTGATCCCACTCAATATTTGGTTGTTGAACTAGACCCTAAGCTACCATGAGATTCATGTGGGAATAATTTCATATGTGGGTTAAACTAAAAGCATAAAGACATGCCCCATGTTGGGTGCCAAAAGGTTTTGGCTAAAAAAATTGTAAAGGGGACAAATGAGGGTTTATCTCAATAGTGTAGAAACAAAGTACCTAACCTATTATAAGGTGGAGCTACCATAATGACAATACTAAAAATAGAATTATTTACAGCAAAAATGGTGTTTAAATAAGGTTCGTAATTTTAACCAATAAGTATTAAAACTAATAGAAATAAGTGTAAGAGTCATATAGTAGAGGAAAGAAAATTATGCAAGGGAAAAGGAGGAATATGGATGATTCTAGATATCCAAACACAAGAAGTCATTAGAACAATCCAAAAAGTGATATTTTAGTGTAAAAAAGGTTTATCATGAAAATGGGATATGAAATATATATTCTAGACATATGAATAAAATACCTACAACAAAGAAATTTAATAAATCTAGGAAAAAAGATAAACAAAAAAATTATTTATTTATAAAAATAGATATAAATCATGTTCTTAACCCACAATTTTTTCACAATAATATAAATTATTAGTGAAAATTCATAAATATTTCCACAATAAAATTTTCATATACATTAAATATCTAACAATAAAACTCAACAATATTTAAAATAAAAATAATTAAATATATTAATGTATCCACATAATTATTCATTCATAAAACAAATTGGGCACAAAGTCTAAACATTTTCCCCTTTATTGATTCTTTCATGAGTTGAAAATGCAATCTTTGTTTTCTGTCTTTATCAAAATTTATTTTAGTGCCAAAAATCCTATCAAATGACTCATGAAATTGTATTTATAAGTTACAATGGGTGGTTATAATCAATAACCACCTTTTTTTAAGTTTAGAGTGGTTGCAAAGGCACATTGGTAAAAAAAGAGCAACTTAAAATATGTAAAAGTGAGTTAATAAATTTGCATGACTTGTAAAAGTGACTTGACATTTTTGCACAACTTGAAACTTCAAAAAATAAATTCACAAATTTTCATGACTTACAATGTGAAAAAATGTTGTTATAAAAATGTGTAACTTGAAATTGAGAAAGTGACTTTGACAATTTACAAGTATTAGAGTTATCAAATTTTCATTATCATTTATTCATCTTCATCATCAAGCATGATCTAGACTTCTTTTTTTTCTTCAACTTATTGCATCTTTTTCCTCTTTTCATCAAATCTCTCCATGGTTTCTTTGACTTTACTTTCATTAGGTCCCTCTGAATGAATGAAATCAATTTATACATCATAGTGGGGATCAACCATCTATTGTGAGTTCAATCAAAGTATCTTCAAAATTTTATCATAATTATCAAGGATATTTTGATATTTGACAAATTTTGAGATTGACTCGTAATTAAATGCAAATTAATGAGTCATCTATTTTTCAACTAATTTTTAAAACTCATCTATAATTATTATGTTATTTTCTATCATCATCCATAAATGAACAAGGAAGTTTTTCAATTTATCCATGTATCTCCATTATTGCATTGGATACCAATGGTTGGGATTCTTTGAATTTATTCATGCATTATTCAATGATACAAATTTAAAATTTAAAAGTACCTATAAACTCTAAGATATCTGCAATATCTTCTTATTTTATTACTCCTTTTGTGATGAGATATTCTAGGTTAGTTTATGAAAATTATTCCAATTTTGGTATCATTTTCTTCTATTTAACTTCTTCAAGTGCATATGTGTCTTTAGTTTCTTTTGTAATTTCATATTCAGATTGAATGTGGCATAGATAATCATAGCTACGTTTATTTTTAGTCCCTTTTTGGATTAGTTTCTTAGATGATTCCTTTTCTCTCTCTACCCATGCATCCAATTTCATTGGCTATATTTAGTGTCTCGAAATCTTAAATTTGATGAACAACTGAAGATGTAGAAGAATGAATTGGTTTTACCAACTTTTGAACAAATGATTTGAGTTGTTCAAATTTGTCTTTCAGTTTTTCTTTTGTGGCTTTATCCTATTCATGTTTTCAAAGAGATTGCTAATTTTGGATTATACATTCTCTTTAACTCCTTCTTTGGTATCTTTTCCATGATGCACTTTTGATATTTGATATTCAGTGGTACTAACATTGTCTTTGTCTTTTCCTATGAGAGGAATGGCCACCTCAAAATATCTTTCTCCTTTCTCATATATAATTATTCTTGAAACCATTTTAGGTTTCTTCACTACACTAGGATTGGGAATAGCTACGACACTAAAATATTTTTTTTGTGGATGTAAAACTGTCTTTCTATTTTTAACCACTTCATTCAACCACTCAAGGACCTCTTTGTTAAGTGGTTACTGTATAGTTGTATGCACTAGTTGATTTTGAGTGTTTAGATGAGGATGTGGAGAAACCAAGGCTTGATAATAAATAGGTTGAACATAATATTTATCTTATTTAGGTGGTTCAGTGGTAATTTTAGTGGTTAGAATAGGGATTATTTTAATCTCTTAAGAAAGAAGCAAAGGGGTAGAAGTGGATGTAGGTGACAATAGGGAGGTGTATGTAGCAATAAATTATTGAGTAATATTCATTAAAAAGATATGAGGATGAGAAATATTAAGAAGAGTATCAAAAGAAACATAAATACGAAGTATAAATAAATACCCTTATCCTATCCTTTTGATTTTTAGTTTTAGTGGTCTTTGTATTTGAGTACTCACTTGGACTGCTTCAATTATTTCTTTTAGAATTTATTCTATGTCTTTATCTACTTCTCTTCTAGAAGACATACCTACCTCTGATTGTTTATGATAAAAACTACCCAACTCAATCTCTTTAATTGGTGGGGGAAAACATTATTTTTATACCTTAATGCCTTTGTTTTTCAACCATATAATTGTTCTATATAACATTGTTTGAGTCTTAATTTCTAAATACATCGATTATGATTTTTTATAATTGACTCATGGAAGAGGTTTTGAGTTAATATATTCTTATTCATATATTGGATCCAAAACATCCTCATAATCCTCAAAATTCTTGGATATTTTGGCTATTTTGAATTCAATGAATTTTCTTGGTGAATCAAGAATAATCATGAGACTTGAGAAAATTTCTCATCTTCACAATCCATCAAAAAATATTCAAAGTGGGGTATATGTTTGTATGCATAAATTATAATGTTTATAAACATACCTATAATGTAAAAATAAGATATGTTGCTGAATGACATTATAATGACTTGGTTCATCTCTGCGTCAATATAGTTTGCCTTAGACAATGAAGCACATACATATCTCCCTATGGTTATTAGAGATTGTATTTTAGATTTGTGTTTACAAGATAAAAACTTATAGTCTCAACCAAATATATTACCAATTCCATTAGGGACCATTTATTATATACAAACTTTAGGAGCATATACAAATCTATCTCACACCCTATAACTATTAGGTATTGTTTATTCTTATGTATGATATAAATATATTTATACATCCATGTTTTGAAGTCTTTGGAAATAGGGTTACCAATAATCTATTAATAAGTGCCATTATATCATTGAATTCATTGATTAAATCAAATATAGGCATATTTTTCAATAATCATGTTATCAAAATTATAGGCTTGATAAGCATTATTTGTTAATCCACTTGGAATAAGAACTAGTGTCAGTATCCCAAAAATATTGGGAAGAAGTCAAAGTGAGATCAAAAAATGGTTCATGATCAAGAAAATCAAGCATACTATTAATGTGTTCTATTTGAATTCAAATTAATATTCCACTTTTGGATTTATCACTTTTATTGTTTATTTGCCATAGTGTTCAACCATGATTAGCACTAACTTTAGATATTAAAGTGATGTCAAAAAAGTTATAGCTTGAGATAGATCACTACCATGAATGGTTTTATCCCAATTAATTTTATGAATTTCATTGATTCTCTACTAAAATTCCTTCATGTCTATATGTCCAAGGTCTGTATCTATCACCTTGTCAACGTTGGAATCAAGGATTGAAGCAATACTAACTCCTCAAATTTGGTAATTCATATCTATATTACTCTTATTCATTATAGTATCTAGTGTAGCTAATGTAGACATTTGATGAAGTCTTCTGTTTCTATAATAATAACATAAACTTATAAATTTCTTAGAAAAAAGTAGATTTTTAAATTTGTCTAGACAAGAGGTGGGTTTTTCCAATATGATAAATAGAGGGTGGAAATATAAAGTGTACATGGAAGATATCAAGATCCTGAGTATGTTTAAAAGAGGATCAAGTTTTAATACTTATATAGACAAGGATTAAGATTTTATGGGTGTCTAGACAAGAATTTGGATCCTGCAAGGTGTCCAAATGGAGGCTTAGAATCCAAAAGTGTGTTAGGTAAAGAGTAGAGTTTTGACACTAGTTTGGTAGAAGCTTAGATTTTGACATGTGTATAATAGAGGCTTAGGTTATGCTAAGTGTGAATTCATATCCTAGGTTTTGAGAAAGGTCTGAGTAGGTGTAAAACCCTAAATATCTTAAACAAAGGGTGGATTATGCTAGTAGATCAAGTCAAACTTGAAAATTATCAAGGGTTTTCAACAAATATTTAAAATTTATCAAGGGTGGATTATGATAGTAGATGAATGTAACAAGATATTGGAAATATAAAATCTCTAAAAACATTTCAAAATTCCTCAAGTCCAAGCAATGCAAGGAAAACATAGTATCTATCATGAAAAATAATAAACTAAAGCTATTGATAGGTTGTCGTTATACCTATAATTTAACCAATCAATGGATTAGTGTCATTTTATACTAGGGCCAATGTCCAAGGCTATATGCAATAAGACTATGGGGTATTTAATTTTTAAAGTTCATTGTTTGGGGGTTTTACTCTATTGTGATGTCTAAATCCTAAGGATAACAAATAAGAATCTAACTCTATTTTGCATAAAAGTAAATCTATAAGGATTGCTAGATGAATATATCCTATGGTATTCACACCATCAACATGATATAAATATATAGCATAAGACATTATGGTATCCTCACTTGACTTGCCTAGCTAGGTAAGATAGTGTGATATTCCAAAATTTAAGGATGTTATCTATTCTCACTTAAACTATTATTTATAAATTATGAATATGGAGATGAGTTAACAAGCTTTATTTTATATAAAATTAAAAGACACATGCTTGAAAAAATAAAAGTCACTTGTATTTAATTGAAACAACCTCTGAATTAAAAGGAAACACTCTTGCATTAAAGGAAATCACACCTTATAGTAAAATAAAATATAATTGAATTAAAGAAACACCCTTTTAATCTAGAAACTATAAATACCAATTTTTCATGATCTTCAGAGAGAAGTGAGCCCTTGCTCCTCCCTTAGAAAAAGAATAACTTTACTCAGTAATGAAAAGGAATGCTGAATTTATTTCATTATCAAAGGAACACACACACACACACACACACACACACACACACACACACACACACACACACACACACACACACACACACACACCCACAAAATTGTATGAGAATGCTTGTTCTAATTTTAGATCACTATTTATTGACTAACTCAATGATTAAATAACTTATTTAGAATGATAAGGAGACCTGTATTTAAAGAATATCTAAACATCTATTCATAGAATACAAAATATAGCAATCTAAATTACCAAATCTACTTATTCAAAATATAGAAGATCTAGGAATCAGATCCCATGCTTATAGGAAGGCATTGGAACTGACTCGACTAATAATAGATGTTAAATAACTAACATAGGTCTAAATAATGTATATCTAGTTTTAGAAAATAGAAGTACAAATATATCTAAATCATTTTAGACCATTACTATGAATAGTAATGTCTAAAATAAGATATCTAAATATGGAAAGTATATATACAATTAATATCTTTTAAAATAACTCTCTTGATCTTTAGAATCTATCTAGACATCTTTGAAGCATGCTTGGGTGTCTTCGAAGCACTCTATATAGGTCTTCGGAGCACTTTCAAATCATCTTTAGAGCATCTTTAGAGCGTCAGATCTTCAAAGATCAATGTATTCTTTACCAAATCTTTAAAACTATTACCAAAACTATTTGATGTCTTCTCAAAAGGATCATACCATAGGGATGTATTTCTATACACAAGCTATCCTCATTTCATCTAAGCTAGACACAATAACAAGATAAAGAATTAACAATGTATCACATACAACCAAAAGATAATTGCACTCATTTATTACTTATATAAGACCTTAACTATTTAATACATTGCAATATATAACCAAAAGGTAACACTTATGGATATTTTGTATTATATATAATGAGCTATATGAAATGCTCATCATTTCTCTCCCACACTTTACCTTTTTCAAGTCCTCTTGAAACCTAGTGGAAGAAATAGTCTTCAATCCAAAAGTCAAGATTTTAACCACTAACTGAGATCATAAATATTAAAATGGTGCCCCCAATCATGATGACCTCTGGTCAAGAATCCATAATTTCTTATTATTGTGTGAATCCATGCCTAAAATTTTAACTCTACTTGATTTTGTTAATTTTTCCATAGAGACAGAGGAAAAAGAAGAATGAGAGACCTAAATCTCATTATAATCGACACATCAGATCCTCCTTCATCCAAGAGCTAAGAGATAATTTTTTGTAACCACCTGAACTCTCCTAAGACTCCACTTGATAGTGGCAGGACTCATAACTTCCTTGCATTTTAAATTAACAAGTAAAGTCTCCCACCTGACTATGCTTACATTAATAGATTTGGTAGAATGTTGGCTCATAAAAAATCTAAAATTTTCTACATTTTCTCTCAATAATTCATGGTATTTATTTTTAATGTACATGTGGTACATGTGTAAAAATTAGCAAGAAGATTACGAGACTCTGGAAATTAAGGTCTCATACATATACTTGTGGTGTTCTGTAATTCAAAAAATTTATTATGTGCTTGTTTACATGCTATCTAATTTTTCATGATAGAGAGGAAAGAACACAATTTTGTTTCCCTTATAAATAATTTTACTAGAAATACAAACTAATAACATATTAAAAATATAGATCACAAATTTCATCTTGTCTTTCTATTGTACTTTTGAGAAAGGCATCCATAAACATATATTCATCCTCAGTAATATGAGAAAATCCAAGAGAAATAAATTGTATTTGCCACATGTAAAAATTTTCATGAATTAAAATAACATAGCCAAAGGAAGGTTTCATGCATGATAACAATTTTTCAAAAATGTCACAAATATTTTGAATGGAAGTTTAAGCTTTTTGTAGCTACCATTGATACTTCACTTTAACATTAGCATTTTATTCTTATAATTTCTAAATTTTATTTTGGGTTTTTCTCCAAACTAAAATCATTTCATGGAGTGGAAGATGGAAGGAAGGAATATCCCTTTTAAGTCCTTCAATTTTTACTACTATTTCCCTCATCTCCCTCTGTATAGCTTGTAAAGAGGGTTGTAACTCAACAATATGAGTGGTTAGATCTTGTATTCAAGTAGTGTGTTGAGTAATCAATGCATTTTTACCATAAATAAACAATTAAATATTATTAATCTAAGTATCTTTACCAACAATATGATTTTATAAATTAACAATTTAAGCATCCTTATTGACAAGGGAATTCTGTAGAGTACTCAATTCATGGGACTGTGAAAACATCTGATTATGTAATCTTGTTTGATTAGAATTAACTACTATAATAATTAATTTATTAGGACCAACATACCCCCATTTTTTTGCTTCTACAAAATAGGAACCCTTGTAAGTGCTTTAAAACATTTGTATCTAGGATTGGGTTTGAAGAGGTTATTCTTTCTTAAAATTTGAAGATTGTCCACTTGAAAAGGGAATGAATCCCTGCATGCTTAATTATGATTATGATTCATAGACTAACCTTACTAATAGTTGTCTTTGGATGATGAAATACATATTCTATGGAGAAAGGTAGGGTTCTCAAGTAAAAAACCCTATGATTTAAATTCAAAAAATGGTGGGGAAAAACTTAATGGGAAATTGAATTTCTTTTTTTGAAATACCCTTAGTCTAATTTTATATTAAGGTTATATTATGTTTTCAACATGCCCAAACCTTAATATAGAATCACATTTAGGCCCCTTGTATTTGTAATCCCCCCTTTTTTATTAGCCTCCCAACCTCATCTAATTATTAAGTCCATAAGCCCCTTTCATTCAGGACCAAATCTTTTATTAATGTTTAGCCTAGGTTATAATATTAAATGTCTTCATGTTTATTTAACACAAATGATGCCTTGAGATCAAAACCTTAGTCTAAAATACTACATATATCGAGCCCTAACTTAATGATTTGAATTGAACATAGATCTAACAACTCTCACTTCCCCATAGATCCAATCTAACAGTGCAAAATCACCTAGGAGGAACTACACATTAACCCCGCTTACTATGAAAAAGTTCCTATGGGATTTAACTTGACATACTCACTCCCATCATTTGATGTTCACAAGGATGTCTTTAACATTGGTGAGACTTTGAAGTTGAACCTTGTCCAAACATTTACCTAAGTCCAAAAGGGGACCATCTTAATGTTTCAACATTAGTCTTAGAATATTAAAATTTATCTTTAAGTTCATCATGATTATTAAAAATATTAACTTAAGACTAATTATTAAACTTAAGCCTATATGTAACTGAATAAACTGACTTAAAATTTATGCACTTCTATAAATCTAACAATCTACATTCACTTGAAGATCTTGATCTGATGGTGTAAAGACAAAGGGGGTCCTGAAAGTTCAAAGCCAATCATCTTTGACCTCCTGAATCATGATCAATAGTCTTTGTTGCATCATTGATCTTGATCTAACAAACTGCATCAACTCCAAAATCCTAGGAGTTCTCAAGAATGCAACACATGGTGCTTCATCATTCAACCAAAGGAAATTTATAGGCTTAAATTTGGCAATCTCATTCTCATCATTTGATGTATCAAGGATATCTTTGACATTAGTGAGTCCATCAAATTGAATCTCAGCCAATCTTTTAGCCAAGAAAAGGGGGTATTCTTTTTAAAATTCTCTAAAAATACCCTTAGTGTATTAGCATAAAAAACATAGCATGATGCATTTTAACCTAAGTTTATTAGTGTTTATCAACATAAATAAAACTTAGAAATGTATTTTAGACAAAAAGTTCCACTAAGGCCTTGAGACTAACTTAACTATGTACATTTCATAGGATCTAATGGGCTACACTTAATCAAAGGTCTTAATCCAACATAGGAAAATGAAGGATGAATTTTCAATTAAAGAAGCCAAAGCCTGATAGCTTGACACATGGAAGAACCATGCTCATTCTAACACAAAACTCCAAAGTCATATCATGAAGAAACAAAAATATGCCACTTGGTGTACCTGGGTAATTAAAGATTTAAACAAGCAATCAAAGGAAACCTCCAAGATATTCATGAATGGTTCACACTCATTCAAAGGTCTTGATCCAATGGAGTGAATAAAAGACTTGATTAGAAAACCAATGACTAGTTTTCAAAGGAAATTTCTTAGGGATTCCATAGAAATAATTTTAGGAAGGCCATGTAGGCACCATGTAAGCACTAAATGACAAATCCAAGGATTTGGCATGCCTAAAAAGATAGAATTTGTACAAGTGAGCCTATCCATAAGATCTAAGGTATGAAGAAATTTATGAATTCTACCAACTTCACCATTAAAGCACTAAGAAACCTTAGTAGAACAACATAAAGCCCTAATTATTGACTATTAAGACACAATTACATTAAACAAACTCAAATTTAATCTTGAGCAAAGAAAATCTAGTAATACACAGAAGGTAATTAAGGAATCATGGTAACAACCAAGAAATAATGGAAAGAAGAGGTAGAATTGTATTTGTCTATGGAAAATGAGGGAAGATGTTTTGGGGACATGGAATTGGACACTAGGGCACTCAACAATGGAATAAATAACTAGTCATAGATATCATTTATTATTAAGGAAATATAGCCTCTCACTTCCAATGAACAAAGGATTATAGTAACCAAGAGTAAATTTGATGACTTGGTTTTAATTTAGATGTCTGGTCTTCACTGAGCAACTACAAAACTAGAGGTACTCCATCACATAGATATCCTTGCACCTATGTTTATCAATTATAGAATTGATGGCGATTGGATAGTTAGTGAGGGTGTGTCAAAAAGGATAGCATACATTTCCCTTGTAGCTTTTGAGGGCTACTATAAACTCCATAGGACTCATATAGACCTCCCCACCATCAAGGAGTGGATAACCAAGCATAATTTGGACACTATTATAAGACCCTGGTTAAACCAAGGAACCTACATATCTAGGAACCATGATGGGAAGATCCATACTATGTAATTTAAATAAGGCATTAGGATAATAATGACCCTATTGAATATATATTTAGGGGAAACTAACATAACCTATGTCAACCCCAAATGGGTTTCCTACATATATTTCATGGTGTAAGAGAAGCTAACTCCACCTATTAGAGAACTGATTAGCATCCACTTGGGAAGACAATTCTATGGAATAAAAAGTAAGAAAAACCAACAATTCACCATGATGTCCTATCTTTTGGACTCATTAATACCCTCTACGCATATTTTTGATATCAAGAATTGGTCCTTTCATAGAAAGATTACCATATCGCATGATTATTCAAAATTACATATCTTTAAATACAAGGGTCACATGCAATTCATTTGTGATTGCATATACCCTACTTTGGTTAAGACTGTCATATGGAACCCCATGCTTAGAGTGCACCCCCTCATCAAGAAATATGTTAAGCCCATGGGTGACATATGGTATCACCAAGATTGCACCATCATCAGGATGGAAGGAGGCATGACTCAGCCATATAGATTGTCAGTCCATGTCCCTATCAAATTGGATGAATAGGAAATTGCTTCCTAACTCCTCCAAGGGATTGAAAATGTATGTAGAGAGAAGAGGAAAGGATTTTTTCATCCTTTTCCATTCTTGATTGGAAAAACCATGATTCATGGCTGGAAATAGTTGAACATTATGTCTAGACATAGAGATGCCTTTTATTTTCAAAAGGACGACCTCAAATAATGGGACCCAAATTGAGCATAGGGTTAGCCCATATGACCATCTCTACACCTAGGCTATAAAATTTGGGGAAGTGATATCTAGGTGTAGGAAACATGGCTTCAAACTTGAGCATAGATTTTAAAGAGAGGAGAAGCCAACTGGAGAAATCCGGTGGATGAACCCATTGTAATATCATCTATTACCTTCCACCTCAAGTGAACCTCTAAGACTACTAAAAAATTAAGTGCTCCAAATTCAAGGACCCAATGAGATGAAATTAGAAGAAAGGTTAGGAGAAGGTAGAAAGGATAGGAAAAGGTCCTTCATCATTAGTTCCGCCTCTAAGACCACCTTATTTAGTAGAGCAGATTGATATG
The DNA here is from genome assembly GCA_037957365.1 of Torreya grandis. Classification (NCBI taxonomy): domain Eukaryota; kingdom Viridiplantae; phylum Streptophyta; class Pinopsida; order Cupressales; family Taxaceae; genus Torreya; species Torreya grandis. The sequence continues at coordinate 172,575 of JARHVA010004247.1, forward strand.
GTTGCCCTAGAACCATATGAAATAGTTGAATGATTCTTCAAAGAGATTACAGAGACCTATGGGTCAGAACAAGAAGATGAGGAAATTGAAGAAGTCACAACTGAGTTGGCACAAGCTAAAAAACCCCATGTAGGTGAGATGGAAAAGGGTAAGGAAATAGGATTATATTTAGTCCTTCTCTCATAAAATAAAAGGGAAGTAGAGATGGACTTTGTTCCTAGGTCTTCCAAAAGGCCAAAAGTGACATGGACCCATACCACCAGTGAGGTTAACTTGTTTAGTGATGAGTTCCCCATACATGGAGCTATCATCCTTAACTGGTTCATATATGGAAAGCTTCAAAAGATTCCATCCTAGTCACATTCCTTGGCACTTACTAGAAATATATGTATTGATACCCATGATGATGTTAAACCCTAGATTATAGATCTCATGAAGGAGTAGGAAGAAAGGAGGATTGTTGAATAAAATAAAGAAAGTGGAAAAAGAATGAAAGATCTTAGAACACCAAGTGGTACTAGGATTGGGATCCTAGAGGTATCCAAATTCTCTAAACCAACAACCACTATGTAGTACAATCTAGACACAAATAGGTTGGAGAAGGTAACAACAAAGAAGGCCACTATAGGTACTCCATATTTCACCTTCCAAAGAATGGAGCCTTTTGTGGGTCTAACTCCTATGCAAGGGTAATTAGTAGGGGAACACCCCATCCATCAAGAAGACATAGAAATTTTGGTTGAGGCCCAATCAGTAATGAATTTAGTTGGGGTCAAGGGAATGAAATAAATAATCATCAACCTAAAAAAGGATAAGTAGGAGTTAGAAGCACATGATACATTTTTAGTCCCTGAAGACATATTAAAGATGCTAAATAAGTCTCATCTTAACATATTTGAAGGATTGAAGACCATGAAACTTATATTAAATGCCTTGACCCATCAAGATGAGATGGCACAAGTATTAATTAGTTAATGGTAGGAATCCAAAGATCAGACAATTGAATTAATCAATGTGCATACAACAAAACAAGTCTAGGACATCAAAATCATCAAACTCAGAGATTTAAACATCCTCCTAGGAGTCATAGTAAATAAAATATAAGACCTAAGAACTTGGTATAGTAGTTTTAAAAAATTCATAGAGGAAAAGGACTTGATAGATAGAATGGAGAAGCTCTTGGAGACCTTGTTCGCAAACCCCTCTCAACCCACTACCACGGGCCTGATAGATGATGAAGAATTCAAGAAAAGGGTTAATTTCTTCATCTAGAACATCAAAGAAAACCAAGGATAGTCTATCAATCATAATCAAAAGGTCCTTGACATCATCCTTACCTTAGGAAGGCATATTTTAGAGGCATAATGCATCCAAGAACTCATGGCCAAAAGTGACAAAGAATTTAATACATTGGCAGGTCAAGAAGAGGATTATTTGATGAAACATGTGGTATATTTTGAAAGGACATCCTCAAGTAAAGCTAACCAAGAGGACCCACCAATGTAATATGAAAATATTATTCTTTTTTAATGCATATATTCTAGTTTGTTAGAATATATAAGTTCTAATTGTCAAATTTGGGGTAGGAGGTCATGTGTATTATAATCTTTGTATAAAGTATAGTTATCCTTATTTTACATATAAATGTTTTGAGAAGTTAACCAATACACTACCTATGTTCTCTATAAATATGTACTGGTTACCATTTTTTAAATAGAGGGACTCTGAGCAATTGTATACAAGAAAGCATTTTAATACAAATAAATAATTCTAAAATGATTGTTTAAATAGTGTGTTAAAATCTAATGTTATCTCTCAATTGAATTTTAATGTCTTAGATTTGAATGGTTATTTGAATTTGATCTACATTTTCTATCATAAGGTTGTTAGTTTGTGTTATGCTAGATTAGCTTAAAGATCTTAGGTATACTTCATTTTATTTTCGTTGGATTTGGATGTGCTCATGTTATTGATGTTATAGTAGTAAACTCTTTAAAGTAAATCTAGTTCTTACTTATGATTTCTATATTTCCTTTGATCCTTTCATGGTTTATGATGGAATATGGGTTCATACTATTCTACATCATAAATTGGTTCATGTATGCTCAAACCAATTAGAACCTTGTCATGATATTTGAGATGGAATCCTGTAATCATGTTTTCTTTTGTGCCTTACCCACCTTTTTTCTATTTTCTTTATAAAATCTCACTTTAGTTTAATATCATTGTTAATATCCAGTTAGGTTAGTTTTTGGATCATAAAAATCAATTTTTTTTAAATATATAGGACCGTGGTGGCTCTCGACCACCAAATTAAACAAATATTGTGGACATCTCTCACACTCTACTTCTATTCCACCAAAGACATCCAAAATTGTCACAACTATAACTCATGCCTTAGATATTTAGGATCTTAAAATGAGAAGTGTTCATCAACACTAAGAGCACCTGTGAGGTAGTTAAGAGCATCAACATACTTCTTGTGACTTAACTTGAGAGACAGATTCTTCATATCTTCTTTATAAATTGGAAATAATTTGGTTCTTACCTTATAGTGTTAAATAGATAAAAGTGAATTTTGTCTATTGCTACCGAATGGTTTTCTCATGCTAGGATAGAGCCATGGCATGATGAAACTCCTCATATTCATGATTAGGCTAGGGATAATATGGACCTTATTATATAGATGGATCTTTATGCTTATTAGATATAGATGGTAAAGGTCTTTCTGCTTTTTAAGCCATAATTTATTCTACAAGGGTTTATTCTTCAACTATAATTTCTTGTGCATGGGTTTCTTCTTTAGTTGCTTATTCATCATCTATAACTTCTATGGGAGAGCTTAATCTTCCCAAAATTTTGGCTACCTATACATGTCCTTCTTCCTCTTGTAAAATGAGATGATGACTTCATTGGAGTTTGACTAGAGGATTACGATTTTATAATGAAACCCCTATTTATATTTTTGATCTTTGGTGCAACATTTTTAGAGATGAGGGCACTGAAGATGGGCCTTCTTCAATTTGTGTTGCTGTGGGAGAAGGAAAAATAGGACATGTTGATTTATTAATAGAAATTTGGGAGGATTTACAAAAAATAAAGACTATGCCTTTTCACCCTTGGGTTTTTACAAAAATGATGTTGACATATGAGGTTAACCAAACCATGGTATCTGATAGACCCAGTTCCTCTTTTTAATTTTTGATCAACATTAATTATCACATGATGAATAAAAGATGGAAGGTTTACCTAGTATTCTATTATAGCATCTCCTTTCCTCAAATGAATAAGAAGATACATGGCATCTCCACTGACCACAATGAATTGGTTGACATAGGTATGATACTTTATGACCAAAAATACAACATTATACCTTGTTTATGTAAAACTATCTAGCATGATTCCTCTAACCACACCGTGTGAGGATTTGGCCAATCTAGGATGGATCTCATTTCCTTCAATGAACATTTGAATTAAGCTGAAAGAACTTAATTTATCCATGAGAACCACACCCTCTTTAGGAATTCTAGAGAGTGCACTGATCATGGAGGAATCCATCATAATGTGCCCACCTTTGACAATAGAATGGTCCTCATCAAAATTTTCAAAGAATTCTTGCATAATATTTTCTTGAAAACCCTGAAATGTTTTTAGAAAATTCAACCATCCTATTGAATCAAAAATATCCCTAGATGATTCATCCTATAGCAACATGTCTGATGATTCTAGTTCACTTTTCTTATTCCTACCTCCCATATTCAAATCTATCACTATTTTCTCAAAAACTTGATTACACTATGAAAAAGGGATCTTAGAATTACATAGGGTATAGAAAAAGGTAATAAATTGGGGATATGATGCAATAATGGATAATAACAACAATGAGTAGAAAATAGAGATATATCAAGAAATGATGGCAATAGTTATGGTTGAACACTTTGGAGCATGTGAGATTTAATGGGAAAACACTTTTTTGGTCATTATCAATGATGTGATATAAGGGGTTATAATTGGTAGCACTTGAAATAATATCCACAATGATTTTTGCATCACATCATATATTTTTGAAAAGGTCATTTTAAAATAACTTCACATCAAATCTTTGAATACAGAGATAATTCTAGCTTCATCACATCCATGTGGCATCACCAAAACTTATCCATTTTAAAAAGTGTTGATTGCCTAATGATAAACATGAATGACATGAAATATAAAATGCTTAACTTTTTGGAAAATAAATATAATTATACCTTTGTTTTACAGATCTATGCCTATCTTCTAGAGTTTCCATGTACCCTATCAGGATAAACACATTTGATAATATAGGTTAGTTGATAACAATTCATATTTTATTACAAAAGTTTATTTTGGAAAGTGTCATTGCTGGTTTTCACCTTTTAGTAGTTACATATATATATATATATATATATATAGTTTTTATTTTTTATTTTTTTTATTTTCTCATTTTTTAATATATTTTTTAGTTCTAAAGGAAGGAGAACTACCATTTGCTAGTTTTCAACACTCCTCCTTTATTGTATGTTTGCAAAAAGATCATTTGGCCTTAGTGGAAGAACCAAGTTCTTCCACAAGGTCAAATTAGTCTTGATTTAACTCAATAAACTCTTCCTTATTGAGAGGTCTTTCATATACCTTAAGCTTATGAACATTAACCAAAAGTGTCCTTTGGTCACCATCAAGTGGTTGAAGTTGGATAGAGACATTGTTGAAAATGGTTCTAATCAAGTATAGTCCCAACCATCTTTTCTTAAGCTTGTCCTTGAAATTATGGAATTTATAATCAAGTAGAAGTGCCCAAACACCTTCTTGAAACTATCTTTTTTTGATGCCACTTCTTTCTCTACTTCTCGATCATGCTAGTTTGAGTAAGTGTATCCCTTATTATTTTATCTAGCTCATTTAGTTGCATGATTTTCTATTTTTGTGTTTCATCAAGATTAATTCTCATATCAAATTTTATCTTCAATGTATAAAATTTAAATTCTATTGGTAACAAAGGTTTCTTTTCAAACACAAGTTCATATTGAGAGAATCTTGTGGTTGTTTTCCATATTGTATTATATTCCTAAACTACTTGAAGTACTCTATCTGCCCAAACTTTTCTACTTCTATTTACTATTTTGGTTAGAATATTTTTTAGCTCTTAGTTGGTGACCTCCACTTTCCGATTAGCTTGGGGATGATATGGGGAGGATTTCCTATGATTGATATAATATAGTGATGTAAAAGTCTTGATTATCTTGGACATGAATTAGGGTCCTTGATCTAAAATAATAGATTTAGGAGATCCAAATCTTGGCATGGTCTTATGATATATTAAATCAACAACCATTTTTTCACTAGCAAATTTGAGTTCCTGCACTTCAACCCACTTAGTAACATAATCATTATAGACTAATAAATATTCTTTTCCTTAAGATGGTGGGTTGATTGGTGCAAAAAAATATAAAACTATATTTTTTAAATGGTTCTAAACTTATTTGAGGATGGAGAGGCATTTCAAAGGATAGAGTAGGATTACCCATCATTTGGTAAGGATCACATTGTCATACAAACCTTCTAATAATATTGTGAAGAGATGGCCAGTAATAACTTGCACCAAGGATATTATGAATGGTCCTTTTTACTAAATAATGTCCTTATGGTTCACTATGTCATTTTATTATGATGTCATATACTTCATATTCTCTCACACACTTATGGAGTACATGATTAGGTCTAGTTTTAAACAACATGCCTTTGAACCATTTGAAATGAGAACTAGATCTAACCAAACATCTTATTTATTTAGAAGTAAAATAATGAGGATACTTCCATGTTTCTAAGTAATTTGCTATGTCTACAAACCATGGGGAGTATGTGGATATAGAAAATAGTTTTTCATCTAGAAAAGAATCCTCCATAGGTTTCTCTTCACCTATAGTGATCAATCTAGACAAAAAGTTAGCAACAAATTTATACTTCCTAGGTTTGTCTATGATGGTAATGCCAAATTATTGAAAAAATAGTATCCATTTAATAATTATTCTACTTACTACTAGTTTATTCATTAAGTACTTAATAGCTGAATGATTTGTATAGATGAACACCTAATAACTAGTAATGTAATGTCTAAATTTGTTTATGGCATAAACAATAATAAGAAATTATTTTTCTGTGGTAGTGTATTTCTTCTTTGTAGGAGTAAGGATTTTTTTGATATAATAAATGGCATACATTTTTCCATCCTCATCTCTTTTTCCTAAAACTACTCCTAATGCATTGTTGAAAGCATCAATATAGATATGAAAAGGCTTTTACCAATTATTTCCTTCCAAGACTGGAGAAGTCATGAGTTTGTTCTTTAATGTTTCAAAAACTTCTTGACACTTATCATTCCATATAAATTCACTATATTTTTTATCAAAGAAAACATAGGTGCAACTATCTTGTTAAAGTCTTTAATAAATATTTTATAATATCCTGCATGACTGAGAAAACTTTTAACATCTATTTATGTTTATGTAATAGGGAGATTAGACATTACCTCAATATTTTGCATGTCTACTTTTATTTCTTTAGAAGAGATATGATGTCCTAAGACTTTCCCTTCATCAGCCATTATGATATAATTCTCATGACTCAAAGATACTTGGTGTTACTCACATCTATTAAATAATTTATCCAAATTGTTTACAGCTTCATCAAATGTAGTACCATAGATAGTGAGATCATCCATGTACATTTTCACTCAATTATTTATAAGATCATAAAATATGTTTAACACTACTCTCTAAAAGGTAGCCGGTGCCTTTCATAATCCAAAAGAAAGGATTGTATAATCATATGTTCTATAGGGACAAGTAAATATAATTTTATATTAATATTTAGGGGCTATTTTTATTTGATTATATCCATTCAATCTATATAAGAAAAAAAAATACTACTTTCCTACCAAATTATCCAAAACTTTATCAATAAAAGGCAAAGGAAAGTAGTCTCTCATAGTGGATTTATTTAGTTCTCTATAGTCTACACAAACTCTCTATTTTCCATTATTTTTAGGAATAATGAATAGAGGTAATGTGCCAATTCTCCTTCTTAACAATTTTTTTCAAGGATGGGCCAATTCTTTGTTGTGGTTGTTTAATTGGTCTAACATATTCAGTGTAGATGTAATGTGTACAGACATTGGGATGTATTCCTTTCAGATCACTATAATCCATAGCAAATTTTTTTGTGTGTTTTACCAACACGTCAAACACTTTTCTTTCTTACTAGTCATTTAACCAATTGTTGATATTTAATAGTTTACCAAGTTGGATTGTATTCATTAATTGCTTGAAACAATGGAATATAACTATTTGTATTCACTCATCAAGGCATTAAATGGACATGTGTGTGATAGTAACATGTGAAGTGTAGCTACATCCTTGTAAAAGGTTTAACTTGTGGATATCATATTGGTCAATGGATAATGAAAATCATGTAAAAATAAATTATGCTCATTTAAAGCCCAGTCAAATATGACTTGTTGAATGTACTAAGGATTAGATATAATTTTTGGTGATCTTATGGCATTGTCTTGATTCTCAATAATGGAGTTGGATTCTTCTCATTCATGATTTTTCATCTTCAGAGCTAAGCTACTAGTCTTCAAAGCTAAGTTACTAGTCTTCAGATCTACACTATTGATCTTTAGAGTTAGTCTTTTAGACTTTGGAGATAAGATTTATTTGTCTAAATCTTCTATTATTTGTTCTTGAAACTCTTATACATGTTATTTTATGATAACCATGGATAAGGAAGACACACTAGTCTAGTTTTATTTAGGATGATCCACCCATATTTATTTAGAAAGACCTATTAAAGCTCTAGTAGATGGATAAAGAGGTATCTATTTATCATGAATTATATTATAAATGGTCATGTTTCCATATATATAGTAAATTTTTGATATAACTCTAGCTAGCCAATATCCACCAAAAATGATTGGATATCTTACCCTCTTTGGTTTAGGTTGAAGGATCATAAAATCTACATGATATTCCCAAGATTCTTTGGTGATTGGTATATTTTCTATGGTTCCTTTAGGGGTAGTAGTGGATTGATCTACCATTTAAAAGTTTGTAGTGGTAGGATGAATCCCTATTAATGATAAATATTCTATTGTGTTGATAATCATTATGTTGATGGAAACACCTAGATCTACAAGCACATTTGGAATAGACTTGTTTCCAATTGTCAGAATCATCATAAGACTGATAGGATATCCATATTTAGGAACAAGTATGTTTTATGCTAGTATATCAATAGTTTTACCTATTACACAAATTGTTTTAGGATATTTTTATTTCTTCCTGGTATTTTGATGCATAATCATTTAATGATTTAATTCAACTCAGGAATATCCTTGATGGTTCTTAACAGTGTAATTTCTATCTTCATCTTTTTTAATCCATGTATCAATTCAAAATATTCCATAGGTTTTTCTTATTTAAGTCTCTTAGGAAATGGAATAGTAAGGGGATCTTGAATTATGGTTGTTGTGGGTGTGACTTCTACCTTTTATTCAATTGGTTTTTGGACTACAGGGGATTTTGGAGTGTTTTCATCATTGGTAATTTTAGTTATGGTAATGGGTGAATTTCCTACTACCTTTATTAATCTGAGTTGAACATTATTACATTCAACTAAACTACATGCAACATTAATTTCTTGATCGGATCCATAAATAGGTGTATTTTGCTTATTCTTAGGATTTACCATTGGTTGGGTAGGTAAATATGGTTGGTTAACCTACTTCTCAATTGGTGGTGGCTGAGGTTGTGAAGCCATCAAGGCCTACTATGGAGGAAACCTTATTTTTAGTTGATATTATTGATTTAATAATTAAGGTGGTGATTATTGTGCCTATTATTGAGTACCCCATGGTTTTGGTTGTGGTGGTCCCCATATTTGTGGTGTGACTTGTCCAACCCATGGTGCCATCCATGGATTGGAAGGAAATCTTTGGCCAAATTGATTTTGAGGTTGAGAGTATTGGTTTCCTTGTCTTTCGATAAAGTTCACTTTCTCAACTGTATATGCCGCTTGTTTTACTTGGTTTCTAATGGTAGGAAGATGTTTATAATTCTTGGTGTCATGGTCTAGGTCACAAATACCACATACCTCTATTTTGTCTAAAGGACAATCTTTTACCACATGTTTGAGTTTGTATCTAGGATAATATATTGACAATTATTCAGTGTTGGTAACATTGTCTTTTACTTTGAGGTCATCTAAGGTAGATATCAATTTTAATAGAATGTCTATCTTGAAATTATTAAATTCTTATATTAATTGGCCTACTTCAATTGATTTTCCTAATTTTGGTTTCATTATGTTAGGTCTTAGCCTAGAGTAGTTAGTACATAGTGTTAAAATTTGATGAAAGGCTAACTTGCCAATGTCACCCTTTCTCATTAGGTTTAAAGCATCACATGCATAATCATATAAACCTTTAAAAAATAATATCTTGATGAATTATTTAGTGAGTTGGTAACCACTTCATTTATGGGTAAATATAAACCTATCAAATTAATCTTCTAAGGTCTCATCTTCATTTTTTTTAATCTTGAAAAAGTCTTCCTTCTATTATCTGAATCTAAAATAATCTTGATATTTTTCCATAAATGTAGTTTCTATTTCCTCCCATGTGGTTATAGAATTACCCTTAAATACCATGAACTATATCATGGATGCATTATTGAGTGTAGATGGGAATAAATTCAACATTTCATTATCTATGGAATAGTCATCTATTTGGCAAAGAACCTAAAATATAAATAAGAACTGATCACGATCCTCTAAGGATTTACCTCTAAAAATAGGTAAAATGGATGGTGAGATATTTTTTATGAAAATTATATCATTAGGACCTAGGTTGATTGGATAGGAAAAGTTATGTCTTATTGAGGCTATCAATTAGGGTTTTCCACATGTTCATGTTCGTCTCCCATATTTTCTTCCCAATATTGGTTTTCAATACAATCTAAATTATCTTCTTGGGTACTCAAAATATGGTCTATCTTAGGAGGAAAATCTTCTTTGGTGATCAGATCTTCTTCTTGTAAAGATTGTGGATCAAATCTAACTATTATAAAAAGGATATTTTTAGGATTAATTATTCCTATAGGGGAATATGTTCTAAATAAGATTCTTCTTGTAGTATTTGTTTGGGAGGATGAACCTTATTTAGGAGAGGAATCAGAAATTTTTTGTATAAAATTTCAATTACTTTTATTCCACTTCATTATCTTTCCAATAAAAAATGGATCCTCTCTTCCTCTTGATTTATTTAGGATCTTTGAGAGATAAAACATCCTTGAGAATCTCTTAGGCTGATCGTAAATCTAAAGAGTCTTGGATTATTTTTATGTTTTTGGGTTCTATGAATGTTTTTGAATTTTTCCTTTATAATCTAATGTAGGATCTCACTAACACTTATTTATTAGTCCCCAACAATGTCACCAAAAATAATAGGCTATCATTATACCTCTCATTTAACAAATTAATGGATTGGTGTCATTTTCTACCAGGGCCTATGTCTAAGGCTATGTGTAATGAGACCATTGGGTATTTGAGTTTTATAGTTCACTATTTGGGCTATTTAATATGTTGTGATATCTAAATCCTAATGACATAAAATAAGAATCTAACTCTATTTTTTATAAAAATAAATCTAAAATGTTTGCTAGCTAAAGATATCCTATGGCATTCACACCATCAACATCTAGAACTTAAACATCTGATATAAGACATTATGGTGTCCTCATTTGACTTGCCTAGTTGGGTAGGGTAGTGTGATATTCTAAAATGTGAGGATGTTATCTATTGTTACTTAAATTTATCCTAATAAATTTTGAATATGGAGATGAGTTAAAAAAAAATTTACTTTCTATGAAATTGAAAGACACACACTTACAAAATGAAAAATCACTTGTATTTAATTGAAACAAACTCTGCATTAAAAGGAAACACTCTTGCATTAATGGAAATTCAAACTTTGATTTGAAAAGAAAATCACACTTGTGTTGAAAAGGAAATCAACCTTACAACAAAATGAAATATAACTAAATTAAAGAAACACAATTTTAATCTAGAAACTAAAATTACCAATTTGTCCTAATCTTTAGAGAGAAGTGTGCCCTTGCTCCTTCCTTAGAATAGGAATAAATTTACTCAGTAATGAAAAGGAACGCTAAAATTTATTTAATTATCAAAGGAACATATATAGATATGTGAAATTGCATAGGAATACTTCTTCTAATTTGGGATCATTATTGATTGACTAAATCAATGATTAACTAACTTATCTAAAATGAGAAGGAGAATGTATTTAAAGCATATCTCAACATCTATTCATAGAATAAAAAATATGGTAATCTAAATGGCCAAATTTGCTTATTTAAAATATAGAATATCTAGGAATCAGATCCCACACTTATAGGAAGGCATTAGAACTTACTCAACTAATAATAGATGGAAAATAACTAACATAGTTTCAAAGAGATTATATCTGTTTTAAAAAATAGAAGTAAAAATATATCTAGATCATTTCTTACCATTACTATGAATAGTAATGTCTAAGATATCTAAATATGGAATATATATATATATATATATATATATATATATATATATATATCTTTAAAATCATTATCTTGATCTATAAATTCTAGCTGGACATATTTGGAGCATGCCTGGGTGTCTTTGGAGCACTCTGTATAGGTCTTTGGAGTGCCTTTGGAGAATCTTTAGATCATATTTAGAGCATATTCAAAGCATCTTTAGAGCATCAAATCTTTGAATCTTGATGTATTCATTGTCAAATATTCAAAATTGTTGCCAAAAAGGGTTGCTAAAACTATTTGATGTCTTCTCAAAATGATCCCACCATAGGGATGTATTTATGTACACAAAATTATGCTCATTTCATCTAATTTAGACATAATAACAAGATAAAGAATCAACAAAGTATCACATACAAAAAGGACAATTATACTCATTTCTTACTTAGATAAGACCTTAAATATTAAATATAATGCAATATATAACCAAAAGGCAACACTTATGAATATTTTATATTAGATATAATAATATATATGGAATGATCATTAACTATAGACTAAAACTCTAGCCTTCTTGTGAACAAAATGTAAAAAAAAAATTAGAGGGAAAACCTGTAAGAATAAAGATGAAGGATATGGAAAGGAATGCATGAAGGTATATTCTAGATGGAGGAAAGAGTGAGGTGGAATGAAAATATGAGGAAGAAGGGTTAAAGGGGAGGCTGAAATAATCATGCATGTAGTGATAACTTCTTATTCAATTTTGTGAATATAAATTTATCCCTACACATATCAGGATCTACATGGGATGTAAATATGGAGTCATGGGTCTTCTACATGCTTAAAAAGTGAGGGGAACCTAATAAATGTGCAATAAAAGAGAAAGTTTTGGAGTTTGTATAGAAAATATTCAAGTCCATGAGGTTGTATAAACAAGATTCGAATTCCATAAGTATGTTATAAAATCAATAAAAACATAAGGCATGATCGACAAGGGTCAAGAACTTGAGGTATGTTTAACATTTCTCATAAGTCCACTCTATATTTTATGAAGGTTGAGAGTTTGAGACATGCCTGACATACCTTAAAAATGTAAGGGGTGTATAACATGGGATCAAAGCCCACCAAGATAGATAAATTTTTAGATACATTTAAAACTTCATTCAACTTCATGAAACTTATAGAAAAAATTTAAAAGACTTACTTTATTTTTTAATATGTTTGATCATTAATGGAATATTTCAAATTGACTAGACTAGATTCTATTTATTTAAAACCAAAATAGCTTTAAGGATTACAAAAAATTACACTTGCTCAATTTTGAGTACAACAATGTGCACAAAACACTTTGTCTTTGGTATGAAACTCCAATTGTGTAGGTTACCTATTGACTTTCTATGTCACCCCTAGCTTATGAAAAACTCAAAAATATATTGCAAAATATTTTCACACCTGTGAAGTGTTGAGTTATTAAAATTCAAACCATGTGTAGATGCATCCCATATATACCTTTTCCTATAGTGGTCAGTATAGATATGCACATTAACTAAGTGATGACTCACACTCATTAGTCATTCCCAATTCATCTCCTATGCAATATCATTCATTACATGATCCAAATGGAATGCAAGTTCAATAAAGTAGGCCTAGTCTTCAGACATCATAAGCAAAGGTGTGCAAGATGTAGTTTTGAATTGTAAGGAGCACACCTAGATCCTTTTAGCTTCGTGAGCCTTCCTATTTAAAGGGTCCCTATACATTCAGGATGAATTATCACAACAAATCATAAATTTTCACTTATGTGATTTCATACATCATAAAATATAATATATGCTATGCACATACTACTTTTTAGATTAATGTGGATCCTAAGTGTAAATTAATGATGTTGCAATTCTGGAGAGGCATGCATGGTGATTAACAAGTGAAAAAAGGTATAAAGAGGTAGTTTTAAAAGTGGTTGAGTAGTTTTCAAAGCCTTGTCATGATAAGTAAAAACATAAGTGGTGATCAGACATTAAAATATGAGTGCACATCACCCATCTAACTTTTCCAAGAATCTTCCATTCTCAGATACACACATGGATCTAAAAAGAACCTTGCCACCAACTTCTAAATCCAAATCACTAGATTAAATCCAAGAAGTATGGGCATACAATCAAAATAGAATTAAAATTTATATCTATCACCCAAGAGGTGCATTAATTTTAAAATGGCTTGATCTTATAAAACCCTTATTCTTCATTGTAAAAAGGGTTAACACATTTTTAGCAACCTCTCACTACCAAATTTTTCCCTCCAAGAGTACTTATTTTCATTGAATCTTGCAAGTTAATGAGAATTAAGTTCACCTTCCTCTATTATTATTCCACACTGTGTGTCATTTATGTATTTTTATCCTTGTTTGTGGGTTATGTTTTCCCCTCTCATCACTGTCCATTCTTAGTACCTCTATGTAGAATTCAAAAATCACTTGCAGGTCATATCCTATGCACACTTGGGTCTATGTAGACATTATTTGTGGATCATTTATCATCCCTCTTAGTGTTTCACTACATTATCATACCTCTCTACAAAATAATTATGTATTTGGAGTGGCCTTGGTGGATTTTATGTGATAACATCTTATTCTTAAGGATTTGTAGTATGTTCATAGTAGTAGGAGTGCTTGCTCTATTCTAAGTGTGTTGCCTTTTTATTTTCAGGAACTCTCTTACCTTCTCCCTCAATTTTTCCCTAAAAAATATTATGTTTATATTAATGATATATTTACCTTTCTATATTTTAATTTTGCACAGTGATATTAAACTAGGTGTACTTAGAATAAAAGGAATCTGGCCTATTATTGAGGATCATCCAAAGGAGAAGAAGGGTCCCACACCTTGGGGATATTACCACCATTTTGATGAGAAAATAAATGCTTAGTACACATATGTGAGTGATAATAATTATGTGCCCAACACCTAACACTCTTACACCCTGCATAAGACAATCACACTCAGTGCCCTATTATAGAACATCACTATACAACATAACATCCATGTGAATATTTTAAATGATAATAATTTATAGCACACTTGATGGGACTAGCTTGAATAAAAGGCTAAGGGATCGATGATACCCTTAGCTAACAAGTGTATAGGATACTCAATAAGAGCACCTGAAGAATCCAATAATTTTTTATTCATAAAGATCATCCCCCTATCTACATGCCAAGAAGAACAAGATCATCTATGAATAGTATTGAATTTTATTTCATTAAGCTTCCATCACCCTCTAGGAGAACAAGAGTAAGAGAATCTTCATCTCCTATCATAAGAAGGATTAATTCAAATTAGTCATCTCATAAAACTTAGTCTATACCTCTATTTGGAAGGTTTCCTACACCTAGAGGAAGCTTATTCCCTATCCCATTCATGGATGTGTAGATAAATCAGTTTTTCATACCTTTTAATGGAGGTAGTATGTTGATTCTTTCCCAGCATGATGACATTCTAGTTATATCCCTAAAAAACTTGTCTTAATTTATTGGTGAGAATGAAACTTCCCATGTGGAGCATATTTAAGATATCATGAAGATATATTCAGTACACCATGTCACTAAAGATAATGTCATAGTTAGGCTATTTGTCTCTTCCTTCCAAGGTAAAGCCCTTTAATGGTACTGAGCCTTGAGATCAAATTTTATTCATAAATGAGATGAAATCAGGGATGAATTATGCAAGTAATTCAAGGATCATAGTGACCACTTATTCCTAATAAAGTATATTATAAATATAAAGTGAGCCCTATATGAAATGATGGTTGATTTCAACTGTAGGTTCTAGAGAGTCTAGGATAGGATCCCACCTTTGTGTAAGCCATCTCCCAACACTACAATTTTATATTTTCTAAAAGCTCTTAATAGTGATGTAGCTATGATGATTCAATCCATGGGAGGAAAAATACTACCTAATGCCTATGAAGTTGTTGTGCATGCAAAAAATTGTTTAATCCAAGTAAGAAAAATTTCACCTAGACCCCTTATGCCTCTATTCATAGAGCCTCTTCCTAGTTAACAAGATGTACAAACTATGTTATCACCTATCCCAACCATAATGACCCCACCAAATTTATCTATTATTTCCCCTAACAAATTTCATGAGGTTAAATTGCTATTGAAAATATTTTAGAATGAGCTTATCACTCTCAAAAGGAAATAAGCATAGTATCGTAGACCCCATCAACCCTTCACTCAATAATACTAGTCAAGAAGACCTCCTTACTAAGGTGGCACACAAGCACAAAATTAGATCACATATAATAGAATGCCTTATGTGTAAAAAATTTATGATGGTAATTCATCTAGTCCCTTGTACTAATGCAAAAATATCTTATGTAGGATCCTGAATGGTGTTTTCCATGTGGCTAACTACATAATCAAGCTACATACATGAATGAGCTCATGAACCAAGAGCTCATGGTGAAAATTTCATCATAGCCTAAATATAAAAAAGATAATAGGAATCAACATGAAGGAGAGATCTAATTACTAGAACAACAACAAGATGGGTCTACTCTCATCAATTAGCATGTAGATGACTTTAACTATGTAAGTTAAAATGGTGTGCCAAGTGGGGGAAGCACCCTAGTTTATTTCAATAAAAGATTCAAAATAAGATCAATAAAGGAGGTAATACTAACTTTGATACTCTCATATTCAACAAATCAGATCACTCACATAGGTACATAAGCTAAGGTTCCTGCTTAACCTGTAGTGTGCATAGAATAGGCTATGTAAATATAAGGGTTTCTTTGGACCAATACGTAGATATAAGAAGAGGATACTATCCAGAAGCCATGATCAAAGGGATATCATACTCTATTCAACATAGTCAAATAAATTAAGAAGATAATACTCAATGTAACCATGTGGGATGTTCTTACTATTCCTTCTCAAAGGAATTTACTATAAGATGCTTTGAAAATATTTGAGGCATGTAAAACATCCCAACTTATGCCTTTCATCTCTATGAGTCTATGACATCCAAACATGGAATAAGAATAAGTACATATTAGTACCAAGACATCCCCATTATACATTTCCTTGATCATCAACCAACATCTGGTATATAATTACATGATTGACTCAGGTGTAAGTAGTTTAGTGATGCCAAAGGAGATAAAAAATATGCTCATAATTTTGTATTACCCTATTTCCAAAGGAGTGGTATAACTCAATGTAATGATATTAAAAACTATGAGAATCATCAAAGATTTAAATCTTACACTACATGCATGCCAAATTCTCTTAATTCCATAGGAGATTGTGGTTATTAACTTACCTCCCTACTTCACCATCTACCTCTTATGAGACTTCATAACAAAGATGGATTGGTATTTATCTTCAGATTAGTCACATATGTTAATTAGAACTAGGTATGGGACTAAATTGACCATTAAGGTTGAAACTATCTTCAAAATCTATATTGAACCATACTCTTCTATCCTAATTTAATTAAACTATGCAATGCTAATCCAAATCTCCATGAAGCTGCAACACCTCTTGAAGATATCCTACATGATTTTATAGACAAATGAGCACATGAAAATTTTGATTATGATCCATATGATAATTTAGGGGAGATATGTCTAGGTATGTACTATATATTTGAGGAGGATCCCATGCTACTTGAGCTCATGAAGGTGTAAGAGAACCTTGAGGGTATGTGGTAGTTGTACTTCGATGGATCTCGAAGTAAAAATGGCCCTAGAGCTGGTGTGACGTTAGTCTCCCATCAAAAGAAGATATTTCCATTCCTTTAGATTGTATTTTGTTTACATGAACAATGTTATAGAATATGAGGTTTTGATCTAAGGCCTTCAACTTACACAAAAGAGAGGAATCAAGAAACTAAATGCATTGGTTGATAGTGAACTAGTTGTTAGCCAGGATAGGTCATAGAGCATGACCAAATATGGCTTGATGAAAGATCACAAACATATAGTATGGGATATGATTGAAGGATTTGATGATTTTAATACCATTTCCATACCAAGATCATAAAATACTAATGTGGATAGTTTTACAACCATATGTGCATAGTACAACATCCCATGCAATATAATGATGGACTCTAAGTAGCTTGTCAAACTTGTGATTAGATAAACAATCGCTAATAATATAGAGAATTGGTATGTGTTTGAGAGTGATGAGAAGATCATAAATTTACTATAGGATGAGATATAGTTATATGACAATAACCAAACATAGTTACAATCACAATATAAATATCAAGTCATCTGATTACAGGGAAATAAGTTGCTAAAAGGGCTAGTCACCCTAGAAAGCATATTCAATTCTAATGACTAATTCAAAGGAGAAAGGCAAAAGATGATAATAAAAGAGGATATATCTACACATGTAGCCATTTCATAAAGAAAGAACCTAAAATTGGCAAGGTATGCTCCCCACTAAAAATTAAGAGCTTCATTGAACTCAATAGGAGATATGATGATATCTTTGCATGGAGCTATAATTACCTTAGGTTATTTGATCCAAGCTTAACACAAGACACAATAGAGCTCAAACCTAATATGCATCTAGTCCATTAGAAGCAAAGGATTGCCAATCTAAATCTTGATCCATTGATGAGAAGGGAGCTCACAAAACTCATTGAATATAGTATAATACTTCCAATTAATCACTCATCATGGTTCAACAAATTAATCATAGTGTATAAAAAGAATATAGAAATCCATCTATGTGTGGACTTCAGAGACATGAGAAAGGATTCCCTCAAATACCACTATCCCCTCTCACCAATGGAGTAGATCATACAAATGATAATAAGATCAAAAAAATTCTCTTTGATGGATGGTTAATTAGTCTACAACCATAATCTAGTGAAAGAGTATGATTGTTAAAAAACAACATTAAACACTAAGTGGGGAACCTTCACATATCAATAGATGTTGTGAAGTTTGACAAACATGAGAGTAATATTATAAAAAGCCATGGATATAAAATTTAAGGATCTTATCAATAAAGTCATCCTGGTTTACCTCAATGACATAAATATCTTTTACAAGTGTCCAAAATATCATTTAGGCCATTTGGAGTACGTCTTTGAAAGGTGTCAGGAGTTCATAATATCTCAAAACCCTAACAAGTATATCTTTACAATTCATGAAGGCACTCTACTAGGGCATATTATTTCTAAAGTGGTAATCATAATCAATCCAGAGTGAGTCAAGGCTATCTCATCTCTCCCTCTCCCAAGTCACAAGAAGAGTCTCCATATATTCTTAAGAAGGATCAATTTTTTTATAATATTTGTGCCTAATTTTACCACCCTAACCAAACCCCTCACTATGATGCTTAAGAATAATGTTATGTTCATATATAATCATGAAGGTAGGGATAGTTTTGAATCCATCAAGTGTACCATCACACAAGATACCACATTGGTCAATCTAAAATATATCAATGATTTTATCCTTGATGCATTCAATGGGATTGAAGGCAACTCAACTATCCTTACATAAAAAATAATGATCATTTAGAGTAGTTGATTGGTTTTTTTTAACCAAGCACTAAAATATTATGAACTACACTCTAAATTTTATGATAAACATATCTTTGTAGTTTTTAGAAAAGTCAAAAATTTTAGGCATATGCTATCTATCAATAAAATACATCTCGTGGTTACACATTTAGGTGTTAAGAAGTTTCTACTCAGTAAGGATATCAATGAGAAAAGGGCTAGTTGGGTCACAAAGGTGATGGAGTACGATGTGAAAATATAGGTCACCAAGATAGTGTAACGAAAAGGACTTTTTGAACAATTAGATAAAGTAGAAAAGTTTGGAGATAAGATAGTTTTGGCATCACACAAAATGGAACCAATTAGTCTAGAAGCTATAATAGACTGGATGTAGAATATGATGACCTTACTTCAGATTGAATCATACCAATTTAAATTAAATAAATATGAGAACAATAATTTAAGGTTTTAATCCATTCCCTATATACTCATAAATGGTGTAATTTTATAGAGAGATCCCAATGGAGTCCTCTTGAGGTGCATACAATTAGATCAAGTAAGTAGAATTCGTCAAGAATTCCATGATGGCCCTATAGGAGGAAATTATTCACCCAAGACAACTACTATAAAAATCATGAGAGATATTTATTATTGGCTAAATATTTAAAATATACATACACATACACGTAAAATTTAAATAAATGTCCCTTATTTTTAGGAAAATAAAGGCTAACAACCTTACCATTGTGCCTAATACAAGCCAATCAACCCTTTGCATAGTGGAGCCTAGATTTCATAAACATGATTAACCTACCATTAAGTGATGGACATAAATGGATTTTCATAGCCATAGAATATTTAAAAAGGTTGATGGAATTAATATCACTCAAGGAGGCTAATAAGACATCCATCCTGAGATTCTATGAAGGCATTGTAATAATATTCAATGTCCCAACCACTATTATCTATGACAATGTGTTGGATTTATTTAGAAGTAGGGTTAGTGAATGGGACATCAAAAATAAAATATATTTTAGAACCTCATCAAATTATTACCCTCAAGGTAATGTTCTGATTGAATCCATGAAAAATAATTTGATTCACATCGTAAATAGGACCATGGAAGATAATCAACAAGCTTGACATATTAACTCAGAATTTCCCTTTGGGATGATCACATCACACCCAAGAGAGTGTTAGTAAATTCACCCTTCATGTTATTCTATGGAAGGGAGGCTAGATTTCTCACATCTCTCAAGTTGCCTTCATTATAACTCACCCATCAGTTGGAGTTTATTGAAAGGGATCACCTCATAGTAAGATTAGTAGAGTTAATGGAGCTCAAAGAGAGTAAAGTGTAGGTTATGCACACTATGTAACTCCAAAAATCCTAAATGAAGAGGAATTTTGATAATAGGGTTGATGATATAAGTTTTTAGGAAGGATATTTGGTGCTTAGATGGGTTGTAGATAGAGAAAATGATAGAAGACATACTAAATTTAAAATAATATGAAGTGGTCTATATATTGTAACCAACTAAAATCAATCCAATGCTTTCTAACTTTATAAATTAAGTGGGGAGGAATTTCCTATCCCAGTCAATGGGATATATCTCAAACACTATCTCTACTAACTCTTTTATAAATTATAAATAGGTAGATTAGACATTTTTCATTTCCCCAAGTGTTTTTTACACCTTATTTTAGGATAGTTTCATTTCCTCTAAGTGATTTTGTGCAGTGTTTCTCTTATATTAAATATATTTCCTCTAGGTGCCTTTGGCATAGTTATTTGATTTTTATAGGAGGGTCTCAATTCACTCAAAATTTAGGGATACACATCTAGTGCATTCATAGGTGAAAGGACCAAATTTTTTGAAGGCCCATGCCTAATGGATCACTTCAAAGGCTACTAGATTCCCACTTAGAAAGCAAGTGACCTTTAGAGGTCATAAGAAATGTCAAATTTCTAAATCACCCCTAACCTACACAAAACTCACAAATATCCTAGAGAATATTTGTGCACTTAGGAAATGTCAATTTCTTAAAATGTAAACCATGTGTAGGTGCCTCCCATTTGCACCCGTGCCTACAACAATTAATACAAATATGTGCATTGACTAAGTGATGATTCATGCCCACTAAGTATTCTTAATGCATGACCCATGTATAATACCTCATCATATGATCTAAATGGCATGAAATTTTAAGAATGCAAAGCCCTCGTCTTTAGAAAGTGTAGGCAAAGGTGTGCAAGAAGTAGTTATAAATATTAAGAAGCATGCCTAGGTCCTTCCATCTTCATGCACCTTCCTATTTAAAGGGTCCCTATACCTTTAGGATGATGTATCACACCAAATCATAGAGTTTCACTTCTACAATCTCATAAATTTTAGACTATGATATATGATACAAAAATAATACTTCATAGACTAATTTGGATCCCAGGTGTAAAATAATGATTCAATAATCTAGGGGAGGCATGTATAGTGATTGACAAGTGGTCTCAAGGTATAAAGAGCTAGTTAGAAAAGTAGTTGAGTTGCATTTTAATCCTTGTCAAAATAAGTAAATGTAGAAGTGGTGGTCATACATTGGAATATGAGTACACACCACCCCTTTGACTTTTCCAAGAATCTTTCACTCTTAGACACACAGATGGATCCTGAAAGAACCCTACCACCAATTTATAAATCTGAATCACTAGACAAAATTTAAGAAATATGGGCACAAAACTGTAATATAATTAAAATTTATATTTGTCACCCCAAGAAGAGAATAAATAGTAAAATGGATTTATCTTATAAAATCTTTGTTCTTCATTGTAAAAAGGGTCAACATATTTTTGGAAACCTCACACTACAAAATTTTTCCCTCCAAGAGTACTTATATTGGTTGAATCTTGAAAGTTAATCAGAATTAAGTTCACCTACCTCTGTTCTTCTTATGAATTATGTGTAATTTATGTTTATTGATCATTTTTTTTGGGTTATATTTCCCCTCTCATCATTATCCATTCTTGGTACCTCTGTGTAGAATTCAAAACTCACTTACAAGTCATATTCTGTGTACACTCAAGTATATGTAGACATTATCTATGGATCATTTATCATCCCACTCAGTATTGTATTACATTATCATATCTCTATGTGAAATACTTATGAATTTAGAGTGCATTTTTCATATTTTGTGATAACATCTTATTATTAGGGATTTTTAGTGTGTTCATGGTATTAGGAGCACTCACTCTATTCTTGGTGTATCATATTTTTATTTTCAATCACTCTCTTACCTTTTCCCTCCCTTTTTACATAAAAAATATTAGGTTTATATTAGTGATACATTAACCTTTCTGATCTTTAGGTATGTGCACTAGTCTTAAACTAGGTGTACTTAAAATATAAGGGATCTAAACTAATCTGAAGGTTTATCCCAAGGAGCACAAGGGTACCACACCTTAGGTTTTTTACCATAGTTTCAATGAGATAACCAATGCTCAACACATATAGGTGAATGATAAAACCTCCATTTCTAGTACCTAACACTCTTGCACCCTATGTAAGGTATTTGTATTCAATGCCCTTCCATAAAACATACACGTGCGATAGAACATCCATAGGTGGACATTTTGAATGACAAAAATTACTTAATATAAAAACCTATAGTCATGTGTAATCAACATCCATAGATTGATCATTTTAATTTGAAATTGTTTTTTTTTCAAAAATAAAGATTGTGGAAAGAATACACTTGTGTGTTGTTAAAAACAATGATGCCCTTAAATTTTTTTGGAGATGATGCTTCCTTGTTGAATAATTTGCTAACTTGTGGTTCTTTTTTAAATAACATCAATATTTGGGGGTGATTATAAAATAAATTTTTGTAACTTGCATGTCTTTGGGTTGGGAATACAACATGTTCTAACCCTCAAGAATGTGGGGAGATGTACTAACCTAAATAACTACACATTAAAATACGGAACCACATGATGGGTTCACTCAAATAAAAATGAATCAACAAATGAAAATGACATATCGATTCAATTTTATATTTTCACTCAAGTTTCTCCATCTAATGAAAATGCATGATCAAATTAGAATTAAATTAATGTATATGTCAATCTAGACATGAAAGTAACATATGTGTTGTCACTAGGATTTTCACCCCTTGAGGAGATGTCTCAGCTCTCCTCATCCAAGTGGCATGATTGAAACACCTCTAGGTTGTGGGTAGCCTAAGAATGAGGTGAATCTCTAGATAGGGCTAGCTCCCTTGATGTACCACTTTTAGATCACTCTTACACCTATGCTTGCAAGGAAAAAGAAGATAAAAATGAAACTAAACAATTCTAAATGTGGTGATACACCAAATTAATTGATAACTACCAACCAACTGCATGTCACACATGAGACCAAGAGACTAACTATGCATATACTACTTTAATATAATTTTTCTCACATTAGTATTTCATTATGAGGTTGTGATGAATATTTAGGCTAGGAAGAATAGATAAGAGACCTATAATGGTACTATTGAATATACTAACTCACTTAACCTTGACACTTCATAAAACACTTCACATGACCTACAAGAAGAAGCATTCAAGCTATAAATATGTGAGAGAATAAGACAACAATGCTAAGGAAATAATAGTCATCACTAAGAAATATTAGTAATTCAATTGAACACACTATGAATAGTTATATAAGAGGTAAATTTATTAGTATTTATTGATCCATGGTATGAAAATGAGTATGGCTTTGCCATACTTAGGTGGAACATCCTTACAATAGCCAAAATGGCTAGTTCTTATAGAATTTGAGAAGGAGAAGAGAAGAAATAAGTACAAAGGTCACAAGAATAGGTGTCAAGCTAATAAAATGAGTTACATGTGTATGGGAAGATAAGTAGGAGATAGGCCATGTACGGTATGATATGACAAATGTCTCACCAAATTATGTAACTCATGAAATGTGGTGTGACACTCCTTATTCTACACAAAAAAAACTACCTTCATCATTTAACTCTATTAGAACGTCAAAAAAATTAGTATGGATAGGTCTAACGATATAATTAAGAGTGAAGTGTTATGTATATGTTTTTTCATGCATTGGTTATATTCCTAATCACTTAGATTCCTCTAAAAATGAGACATCATTAGATGTAATCAAATAAACTCCCTATTTAGACACCTTGCACATTTTAATTATAAAATGGATTTAGTTTCTCATGAAAATCCATAAAAGGTGGTGAATTACATGCTTCAAGTCCATCAATGTCCTTAGATGCATCAGGCACACCTTAAAATCAACTTACTTAAGTTTTTCACCCTTCTCACTATCATGTTCACTATGCCAATTATGACTGACTAAGATGAAACATCTTCATAAGGTACCTAATAGTTATTTTAAAGAATTAAATGGACATAGGGAGTTATCCTAAGTCTCAGTATTTCTTCCCATGTGATTGGCATCTTTAGACTCCTTTTAGAACCTAAAAAACACACATAGCTATCAAAAATATCTTGTTGTGTATTTCATCTATAAAATTATGTAAAATATAAAAGAATGGGGAGGAGCTTGAGAGATTCCCCTAAAATATCCAATCATCATTCTAGATGAACTATGCCATTTGGGTGCACTATTTTCTCAATCTTCTCAAATTAGTTACTAGAAAGGGTTTTGGTGAATTTGAACCTGTTTTACCCTCTTAGCCATTATTCATAAAGATATGATGTTCAAATCTCAACTCAAATCCACAAAATGGTAGTTTTGGACCCTATCTAAATTTTATTAGTATCTTGAGTCTCCATGCTATGTGTGTAAGAAGATATGATCTTCCAACTTTTCCCACTTGAGCTCTTTTCTCCATTCATTGCAAACTTGAATTGGTCATAAGCTAAAAGTGACTTTCCTTATGATTTATTTTCATTAAAAAAGATTTTAAACACTTTAAATGACCTCATAAATGTTTAAAATCTCATTATAGTGCTTATATAAGGTTACAAGTGAAGTTGACCTTTCATTTAGATTTAGGCCTAAACCATGCTTGACAGACCTGTCTGCGTTTTAAGGATTTAGAGCACCCTATTAAGTTCCCTCCTTTTGTGTAAGGTCTCTCATTTTTTTAGGTGTGATTAAACTTCCCACACCTCTCTTATATATCTAATCATCCCTTATCTCATACCTTTATATCCCTTCCTCGAAACTACATGGTTTAGACTCAAGGGAAGTACCCTCTGTCTGAGACAAATAGAGGGTACTTACCTTATTTCCTCAGAAAATATAATTTTTTGAGAGGATTATAAAATTTTTAAATACATTATACACAAAATTTCATCCTTTGGTCATATAATTTTACCTTTTAACTCTTAAAAAATCCACAACATACCCCTAGGAAGGCAAACTATGCATGGTTTAGGATGTAGATTGTGCATTACTTGATTAGAGCCCATTCTCTATTATATATCCAACATGCGAGTGTCATGAGTCTATTTTGGTCATGATGAATGTGTTTTAATTTTACTCATCACTTCAACCTCCTATGATTTTACCTCACACTTTTATTGGTTAAGTTTGTGTGTAACTTTTGACTGTGTCTCTTATCATGGAAGGGCACCTATAGGTGATCATGATTGTTTGAACCTTGGGTATAGTGTTTTAAGATATTCTAAAGGTTTTTATGATCACAAAAATTCATGTATAAACCTTTAGTATTCATTTCCATACCTACCAATCATTTTGTTCTAGCTCATTGTCACCTCTCAGTTAGTTGTAGATGAGTATTTTTTAATGATGGGACACCTGTAGGTGTGTATGGGAAACAAAAAAATATAGATCATTCTATTTAAGTGGAATTTATATCATACTTACTCCTTTAATATAACCATTCAATCATGGTGGTAAGGTTTAAGCTACCAACTTGGAATACAAGATCACTCAAAGATTCAAATCCTATAGATGTCAATGAAGGATTTTAGTGTTCAAATAGGTAACTTTGAGCCTTCCAACAACCACCCTCCATTAGTAAAATACCTCAATAATTTTTTATATCTCCTCTAATATGTATATTTTAAAAGGTCTAACCATTATGATGCCTCAAAATTATTGATAACTCTATTATAAAACTTTGACAAAATGGACCAGACCTCTATTTTCACCTTTTAGGGAAAATGTCCCTAAACTCAATCATCTGACCTCTGAAGTGTTATTCACTCCTTACCTACCCACTTAACATACCAATAATTTATGATAGGGTATCTTCATCATGATAAGAATTTAGGAAGGGTTCCAACTTATCTAATCTCCTCCATTACGAGTTCTCAGTCATCTACTAGTGCCACTTGTAAGTGGACATTATCATGTACATGTAATACATGAGTTTAGGTAGTGGACATGGGGTGTATACCTTACATTTATTGTTATACATTGTCAAAAATTTAAAACACAATTACTTCATCATGAAATAAATTTATCAAGGTCCAAAACTCCATTTTAGTATTTTCTCTCTCATATAGGTGCTAATATAGTTGTAGATATGGTAGTGGGAAGAAACATGAATCATATACATAGTGTATGAACATTCAAAAATCATTTTACTTCCTTAAAATGTTAAAATTTATGCCCTAAAACTTGTGAAGACTTAGATCAAGTCAAGGTAGCTTCATTTCAATGTGATACTCTCTTTCCATGGCACTTGTAGGTGCATGTTCATGGTAGACTATGTTTATGTTTGCATTAACTATCATAGTATCTTATTATTGACAAGTGAAGGTTTTTACTTGATGTTATTGATATGAGAGTGTGTTCCACATCTTGATACTTTAATTACACTTCTATTAATCATGTTAAATAGGCTCCATACATGTGATTTCCTATGACTACAAGTGAAAATGGGTAAAGAGTTGACTATGAGTATGGAAAAATTGAATGTTTTATCAAATAATGGTGTTGTGAGGTTAAAAATATAATGATGTGATAATTATGACATTTAAACATGGTAAAAATCATATCCCATTAACATGAGACCCTTGTAGATAACTAAGCATTCTACAAACAAGGAAACATGACTGAGATCTCACATGGTGGCACCTTTTCAAAACATGAGATGATTTACATATAAAAACAACTTTAAATACTAAAAAAATAATTGATATAATTTTAGGAAATATCCAACATCATCTGGAATCAACATCACCAACTGAATTTTACATACTTGTCCAAATTAGAGAAAAACCTATAGGGTGCCATAAATAGTGAGCAAAAAAACACATCAACCATTATATGATTCTTATCATCCTTGTCATGATCTTTACCAGCTCCAATATGAATCTTATCAACCTTGTCATGAATTTTATTAGTCCTATAACTAGCCTTATCAATATATTACTCCTCCTAGTCAACCTAGTCATTTCTCAAATCAATCCATTTCAACTATCAAGTGAACTATCTTGGGCTATGAGAGGTACATGATGGATCTTGAAATAAATATGGTACATGGTCAAGATTATATTATTCATCTCATTAATAATGTGGGAGATGCATTATATATGGTTAAAAGAGAGTAGGTACCTATTGACAGAGCAAATTGGCAAAGGCTCACAAGTGAGATGCTAGATGTGAGTGGTTTGGTTTCATCCTTAGAAGATAAAATAATAATTCATGAGGAATAGATTCATAAAATATATTATCCCTCATATACACCTCCCCAATATTGCTATTAGCTCTACATGACCCCTACTCATGAACCCAATCAATCTTATCAAAATCATCTTTTTCCCAATCAGCTAGAAGAGAAAGTTGGAAGGACAAACTTTATTTTTGAAGTAAAAATTGATAGGAAGATTGAGTTATCCAATAAGAAGATGAATATATATATCTCATCAGAAAATAAGGTGGAATATAATCCCTCATTTCCCTCTCCCATTACATCCCCACTTCAAGAAGAGATTTTTAGATATGAAATCCCAAGTTGGAGACAAGGTGGAGAATCTAAGCCTAAAGAGATCCCAAGTTTCTTGAACACTTCATCCACTCAAATTAAGTCACTACCTTGAGAAGAGACTCCTAATCCTAACATACTAAGCTATAATAAGGTAATGGAATCATGGAAAGAGAAAGGGGATACAATTCTAGGTAAAGAGTGTGAAGTTGAGAAAGAGATTCATGAATATGTAATTTAGGGAATATAAGTGTCATGTCTAGATAAATTTATCAATGAATCACAAATTAATAGGATCAATGAATAATAATATATAGTAAAAATGTATGATATGTATCATAGAATAATTCAATGTTAATGCAATCAATATGAATAGCAAGCTCAAGTGTTAGTATCACACATAAGGCCAAGGGCCATATACAAAGGACATGTATATATTACAAACAAGGGACTTAAACTATGTTTCACAAAACAAAACCAATGGCCACACATAAGGAACATAAATATGTCAAAATTAAGGACAAAGGGACCCACACAATTAATAAGCACAAAGTGGAGCAAATAATAAGAAAAAACTAACCTACACCATCTATATGTATCAATGTCACATATAGTATAATAACATATCCATTTATCACTTTGTAATCTATGATTAAATATTAATACATGTGTAAGAAATATAGGTAGTTCAATGTGATAGAAAATTTGTATAAACATATAACATGTGATAGTGAAACACATGGAATAAGACTCAAGAGAAGAGGTTAGTATAGTATTTATTCCAAAAACAATGAAATTAACACACTAAACAAGATAACATCTCTAGGCCTAGATCATGGGGGGAGCTTAGTGAACAAACCAAATGAAAACATAACTAAAATTCAAATAAATAACAACTTTCCTTATCTTCCTTGATTTTTCCAAGAGATATCTTCATTGGATTTCTCAAATTATCCTCAATAGGTCCTTATCAATGGGGCTTGTCTATCTCCATCTCCTCTTGAAACCAAGCATGGCTTGGCTTGGCTTGATTTTGGCATTATAACACTGCATTTTCTATATGGATCAAATCAAACATTATAACTCTACTATGTTCCAAGCTCTCCAAATGAAGAGCTCTAGGCTTATATTTATAGAATTAGCAACTAAATCCAACCCAAGGTGAGTTAGAGGGTACTTAGAGCTTGGAATGGGTTCAAACTTAACCTTTATGAGTTAATTAACCCTCGTAGAGTCAAAAAGTGCCAAATGGTCATGATTAGTAATAAATAGGCATGGGTGGGATATTTATAGATATTTTTCAAAAATAACAACTCACAAAAGGTAATGATTATTTCCTAATATATTCAGTGATTTTTGAATTTCCTTTTTGATATTTCATTTATTTTCTCATAGATAATTCAATTTAGGAATTTGATTTGTTTCAACATGGTAATTGATCTTTTTTTAGAATTTTTGACATTTTTGAATGATTTTGAATTAATTTATGCATGTATGTGGTCCATTCAATTGATTTATAGGCCAAATTGATTTATTTGCATGGTTATGAAGTCAAATTTGAGACTATTATAAATTCTTAGTTTAGATGTTTAATGGTTGGTAATAATTACTCTAAATTTGGCTATGAAGCCATTGGAGGCCAATTTCAGATGTCTATAGTTTGCCTCTATTTGGGAAGGCATTGTAATCAATAAGCATATTAAAATATTCTCAAAGGATAAAAATGTTATTTTTTGCTTATGACTTCAATGGTGATGATTGAACTGTAGTTAACCCCTTGAGGGAGTGGTTGGAAAAGGGGTTAATAAATAGTCCCTCAAAAGAAGGAAATGAGTGGTCCAAACAAAATAAAATGATTGGGTGATAACATAATGATTTTTCCAAAGCTGGTCAAAATCATTGAGAATGCAAGTGGAATGGTGTACAATGGTTTAGCCAAAGGTGGTTATAAACATTATACCCTGATAGTGGCAACATGGTATGATAAAACAATGATTTTCCCAAAGGTGGTTATAATCACTAAGAAGATGGAGCTACCCTAATTAGGATAGACAAGTAGGATAAAAACATGCCCTAGGTGGGAAGAAGAAATTAAATGATTACAATTGATGACAACACAATGATTTTCCCAAAGGCAGTTAGAATCATTGAGAATGCAAGTGGGATGGTATGTAATGATTTGGCCATAGGCAATTATAATCATTAGACCCTGATTATGGAAAACATGATTGATAGTTGATGATTAAAAATATGATGATGACAACTTGATATAGAGGATAAAGATGAATTATGATAACTTGATAGTAGGGAGATGCTCATCCAAACTGAAAAAAGTTGAAATTATTTCATTATTTAATTTCTCTATTTAGGATATGATTTGGATTAGCTCAGGATTGCTACTGTTACTAGTGATAAGTAGATGTTGATACTACCATTGATTATGTAAACTTCTTGGACCTGATTTTTGCTATAGTATGTGATGGTAGGCATCATGATAGAACACCATGAGGACTTGGCTGAAATATGCATAAGGACTAAATTCAAGGATCCAATACTTAAGGGAAAATAATGCACCAATAATAAAAACCATGATGACAATGTAGACATATTAATATGGATGGATTCAAGACTAATGCATAGGGAATCACCTAATGAGAAATCATAGACTTGAATCATGGCAACAATACTTAAAGCAAATAAACATGCACATAAATAAGAAAGAAAGAAACAAACAATATGATGCACATCACCCCTAGAAAATAGGCAACAACTTATCAAAAAAATATGGGGGGATATAAGAAAAGGAAGGGGGTGGTTGAGATATTTCCATATGCACTAGTCAAGTGGATGCTACCTACATAGTTCTTTGATGATATATCCAACAAAAAATTTAGGCCAAATCTAGTGCTACTAAGAAATGGGAAGAAAATGATAATTGATGAAAAAAAACATGATGGATGTGATATAATAATAGGAGTGATCTTCAAAAACAATAATTTCTTGGGATAAAAAGGCTAAAAAGGATAGGGAAACTAAGTGACAAGAGATTTTCTTGTACCTTAGTAAGGGTTCCTAAAATCCTTAAGGAAATGAAGTGATCAATGTTTTTGGTTTTTCTAAATAATTTTACAAATATTTTTAGAATTTTTGGAATATATTAACTTGATTGAGAGTGATGAGATACTAAATGGTCCGAGCTTTCAAAATGGTGAGAGCATGGAAAACTTGAAAGGATACTCACAAAATAGTGTGAGGATTACTTAGGTTGTTTTGAAAATGGTGAGAGCATTATAACTTGAAATGGATGCTTGTAAAAAGGTGAGAGCATGATGGAAAAGGAAGATTGAGATGACCTCAACATGAATCAAGTATGACCCACATAATCCTAAAATGGACCTAGGTCATAGTAGTTGTACCTTACAGTGGAGGAATCTAACCAGTGTATCAACTAATTCAAACAAAATAGGCACAGTTGGTATGATGGCATAGTAAAACATAAGAATGAATAATTGGTATGACATGGCCCAATAAATAAATGTTTCCCCTAGTTTTCCCATAAATGTTATAGCTAGGATACAACTGATCAGATCAATGATACTAATTTACCCATAGGTTATTATAATTAGTAGCAAGATTGATGAAAAACTAATTTACCCATATAAGTAGATATGATTAGGATCACATAAATAAATATGATAATAATGGAATAAGAAATGAAGGATACAACTCCTAAAAATTCTATTTTACTACTTGAAAATACTATCTCTATCTAGAATTCTTGAAACAACTACTGAAATTGATCTATTTCTTCATGTTGAACATGAAACCAATGGATAAACCAAGATCAAATAGGCTAGGATATGATTTTATCAAAACATGTTAGGTTAATAAAACAAGATGGTAGAATGGATAAGTGATAATATAATTATGGGCTAATAGAATGATAGGATGATAAGATTATAGAATGGTATGGTATAATGAATATTATGGATAATATGGTATAACTTGAAATGGTACTCATAGATAATACATTGTATCACTCAATCATAGTAATGCTTAAGGTGTATAATTTTCATAGGCTCATCAAGTTCATCCCATTATAGTGTGGTGAGCATGTATGCTCTTGTGTCATAATATTCAACAATGATGAAAAGACATACCTAGTTGGGTTTAAACTTGCCTTTATACTTCTTTTTAGCCATGGTATTATTTTGGTTTTCTTTAAGGACAAGATCACTAAGTTTAAGTTGTCTATGTTTCACACACTGATTATACTAGCCACAAAGGTGGTTTTGATATTCCTATATATTATTCACTACATCTAAGCATTTCTCATCAAGTAACTCCATATTTTAAAGGCAAGATACTCAATAGTATTTATCATCCAAAATATGTTTCAAAGAGATTTGTAATGATGGTAACTCGACCTCAATGGGAAGAATGGATTCAGTACCATTAAAAAGTGAGTATGGAGTGGATATTTTTTGGGTATGATGATTAGTACAATATACCTAGAGGGAATAGAATATTTTAAGGTGCCAATTGTGATAGGCATAATAGACAATCATTTTTAGGATGTTGATAATGGTTTTATTTGATACTTTGGCCTAGAGATTACTTTGAGGGTAATATGTTGTGTAAAAGTTCTATGTGATGTTGTATTCTACACATAGATTTTTGACATCCTGGTTCTTAAGTGATCATTCATTATCAAATATAATATTATAAGGGATATCATAGTGGTAAATGAGGTGGTTGAAAATGAATTTGAAAATTTGCTTTCTAATCACATAAGTGAGGGGTATAGATTTGACCCACTTAGTGAAATATTATGTGGTGGTGAGAATGTGTTTATGGACATCTTATGATGTGGGGTTTATCTTCCTAATGATATCAAGGCCCCATGTAGAAAATGGCCATGGTGTTAACATTAGTTTTAGAGTCTTGACTAGGGAATGAATCAGATTATCATGTCATTGATATGTATTTCATCTTTTTACATATGTAGCTACATCTACGTCCATCATTGTCTAATCATAACTAGTATGTAGGAGATTTTTGGACATGACTAACCCACTAGTGTGGGCTCCACACACCCCTTTGTGAACTTCCCATAATGCTAGTATAGATTTTGCTAAAGGTAAACAATGAAGTAGAGTTCCATCAAAATTGTACTAGTATAGGGTTGGTTTGAGTAAGGTATAACATTATACATTGTGGATGAAGGCTTTGGTTTGTTTTTGAGATAAGTCTGGTTGTAAAACATGGTCATGTAAATAGGTATATAAATTAAAATAGCAAGTAGATCTAGGACCAAAAATATCACATATCATTATGATAGTTGAAGGTTCATGAGTTGGTGTTGTTAGATTTTCAACAAGAAATTGGTAGTATTTTTTCATGTTTGTATGTTGAATGAGTGACCCAATGGTAGCCATTACATATATTGTTCTATTTCTTTCCCTTGGTATATGTTCAAATTGGATGTTAATAATATGTTACTTGAGAGTGTCGACCATGGCCTTATATGGAACCATCTTATCATATTTGGTCTAAAAGTGGTCTATAACCTAATTAGTGATTAACTATGAATCACCATAAAAATTTAGATGATTTATTTTCCATTGGACTACTTGTCTAAGCCCTACCATGAGTGCTTCATATTCAACCATGAAAGCTGATTATGAATGATTTAGGGATTAAATCCCCTTGTGGAGTTATAAACAAAAGGCCTACCCCTGATCTATGTGCTATGAATGATACATCAAAATATAGATTCCAATGTTGCTCCTCAAGAAGTGTGTCAATGATGGTCATGATGGGTTCATCAAGAAATTAGAATGTGAGTTGTTTTATGTCTTCAAGGGGTACTTCAACAAGTTGATCGATAAGAAATTATCCTTTGGTGGCTTTTTGGTTCACATATTATATCTCAAACTCACTGATAAACATGATCCATTTGTCCATTTGGCCTTATAAAGCTATTTTTGATAGTAGATGCTTGAGCATATCTACTTTTGAAATTACCACGGTCTTATTGTTCAACATTTAATGTCTCAATTTCTGATCTATGAAGACTATGGCTAAATAGTCTTTTTTAAAGGGCATATAATTATGTTCATATGCTACCAATTTGTGACTTAGATAATACACTACATGTTTTTTTATATTATCATTGTGTTGAGCTAGAAGTGCCCCCAGGGCTTGAATTGTCATTGATAAGTATAAAAGGAGTGGTCTCCCTAGTATAGGAGGTAATAAGATTGGTGGATTTGATAGATAGTCTTTTAGATATTGAAAAGATTTTTGATAATCATTGTCCCAAAGAAATGTTACAACCTTCTTTAGTAGGTGTGTAAATGGGTGACATTTATCGACCAATTGAGAAATGAAGCATTTAATGGATTAGATCTTGCCCTACAAAATATGAAGCTACTTTAGATTAGTTAGTGGTGGTATTTCTATGATGGTTTTTACTTGATTATATCTCATGTGGGAAGCCTATATGCATCTAATCCATAATCTATAGTAATGATGAAAGGCCCTATTCAATTTGGTTTGAATTTGCCTTTATTCTTCTTTTTAGCCATGGTATTCTTTTGGTTTTCTTTAATAACAAGATCACCAAGTTCAAATTTTCTATATTTGACACATTTATTGTAGTGTTCTTTGAGTTGATTCTGATATGCCTAAAGATTTTTGAGTGTAGCTATGCATTTTTCATCAAGTAGATCTAGCTCTTGCAAGTGAGCTACTTGATAGTCATGATCATCTAGGACATGTTTGAAAGATATGCATAATGAAGGAAACTTTACCTCAATGGTAAGGAGGGCTTATATACCATAACAAAGTGAATATGGAGTGGCTCCTATAAGGGTACAATGACTAGTATAATATGACCAAAAGGTAGGGAATATCTACAGGTGCCAATATCAACCAACATCATTGACAATATTTTTGAGAATATTGACAATGGTTTTGTCTGATGCTTCAACTTGGTTATTACCTTGAGGGTAATATGTTGTATAAAAATATTGTGTGATGTTATATTTGGTACATAGCTAGTCTACATCCTTATTCTTGAATGATCCTCCATTATCAGATATAATGTTAGAGGGGATATCATAGTAGCAAATGAGATGGTTGAAGATGAATTCAGAAATTTACTTTCTAGTCATATGAGGGGTATAGATTTAACCCACTTAGTGAAATACTCAGTGGTGGTAAGGATATGTTTATGTCCATAAGATGAATTGGGGTTGATTTTCCCAATGAGGTTGAGTCCCCATGTAGCAAATAGCCATGGTATCAACATTGGTTTTAGATTTTATGTTGGGACATGAATGAAATTAACATGCCATTGATATATGTCACACTTCTTTATATATAAAGCTACATCTGCATCCATTATGGGCCAATAATAACTAGTACGTAAGATATTTTGGATAGGACTACCCCACCAGAATGAGATCCATATACTCCTTCATGAACTTCTCTTAATGCTAGTATAGACTCTACCACATTCAAATAACAAAGTAGAGTTTGATCAAAACTATGATGGTAAAGGGTGGATCCAAGTAGAGTATAAAGATTAGAATTATGAATAAAGGCTTTGGTTTATTTTTGAGATAGGTTATGCATTATAAGTTGGTCATGAAGGTAGTTTTAAAGGTCTGAATACTAGATAGAATTAGGACCAACAATATCATAAATCATTGACACAGTTATAGGTTTATGAGTTGGTATGACCAAATTCTTGATGAGGAACTAATACTCTTTAGATTTGTCTATTTGTCAAATCAGAGAGCTAATAATAACCATGGCATCTACAATTCTATTACTAGCCCTTGATATATGCTCAAATTGGATATTTATATTTTGCTACTTTAAGGTATCGACCATCAATTTATATGGAACCAACTTGTCATCTTTGGTCTAAAAATGGCTTGTGACCTAATTGAGAATAACCATGAACCTTTAGATGAGATATATTCTATCGTACTACCTATCAAAGTCCTATGACAAGTGCTTCATACTTGGCCATGTTTATTTTATAAGGAAAATTGATTTTGAATGATTTAGGGATTAGATCCCCCTGTG
The DNA here is from genome assembly GCA_037957365.1 of Torreya grandis. Classification (NCBI taxonomy): domain Eukaryota; kingdom Viridiplantae; phylum Streptophyta; class Pinopsida; order Cupressales; family Taxaceae; genus Torreya; species Torreya grandis. The sequence goes on from JARHVA010004247.1 coordinate 208,753, forward strand.
GTGTAATAATTAAGAGGCCTACCCCTGATCCATGTGTAGTAAATGAACCATCAAAATATATCTTCTAGTTATACTCCTCAAGAGGTGTGTCAATGATGGTCATTATGGATTCATCAAGAAAATAAAATGTGAGTGGATTTGTGTCTACAAGGGGTGGTTCAACAAGTTAATCTATAAGGACCTATCCTTTGATTGCCTTCTAATTGACATACTCTATCAAACTCACTAAGAAGCATGATACATTTAGCCATTCTACCTTGTAAATATATTTTAGATACTAGATACTTGAGTGGATCTATTTTGAAATGACCATGGTATTATTGTTCAACATGTAATGGTGCAATTTTGAGATACGAAGACCATGGCTAGACAAGTTTTTTTAATAGGTGCATAGTTATGTTCATATGTGACCAAGGTATGGATTAAGTAGTATACTACATGCTATTTTTCATTTTTATCATGTTGAGCTAAAAGTGCCCCTAAAGCATTGTTAGTAGTTGATAGATACAATAAGAATGGCTTTCCTAGCATAAGAGGGAACAAAATAGGTGGATTAACTAGATAGTCTTTGAGTTGTTGAAAAGTTGTTTGGAAGTGGTTATCCCAGTGAAATGCAACTCTCTTCTTCAAAATATGTGTAAATGGATGACACTTATCTTCTAGCTTAGATATGAAGCATCATATTGATTGGATCTTGCCTTGAAAACTATGGAATTGCTTCAAATTGGTTGGTGGTGGCATTTTGATTATAGCATGGACTTTGATCAGATCAAATTCAATGCCCCTATGATACACAATGAAGACAAGTAACATTCTTGAGGTTACTCCAAACACACATTTATTTGGATTGAGTTTGACTTTGTACTTCTACAATATTTCAAATATCATACATAGAATTGTTAGATGGTCGGCCCTAGTCTTAGATTTTCCTAATATGTCATCGACATAGTCTTCAACATATCATGCATCATATCATGGAATATGATAGTCATAGACCTTTGATATGTAGCTCTAAATTTCTTAAGACCAAATGGAATTACATGATAAAACATTTTCCCCATAGAGTGGTGAACACTATTTTATGTTGGTCTTCTAGTGTTATCCTAATCTAGTTGTATCCTAAAAATCCATCCATGAGTGAAAGCATTTCACAACCCACTATGGAGTCAATGATCATGTCAATATTAGGCAATATAAAGTCATTCTTAGGACAAGCTTTGTTTATGTCTCAAAAATTAGTACATATTCAAATTCCTTTAGGCTTTTTTATAATAGTTACAACATTAGATATCCATTTTGAGTAGTTAATGGACCAGATACATCTTACATCTAAGAGATTGTCCAACTCTTTCTTTACCAAGATAGTAATGCAAATATGCATCTTACATAGCTTTTGTTTCACTGATTTGGCATCAATATTAACCATAAGGTGGTATAGAACCAAGGCAGGGTCCAAACATGTCATGTCAAAGTAAGTCCATGTAAAGATATTTATGAATTCTCTTAATAGAGTTGTAAAGACTTCACATTCTTCCTCAGTGAGGGACATGCCTAATTTTATCTATTTTAGATCTGATGGAGTCTCAATGTTTACCTCTATTATATCTTAAACTAGAAGGGTCAAACCATCTTCTAGGATAGTAGGCAAAGACTTAAACTATTGAACTATATCAGGGCCTCTGTTAAGACTTGCTCTTTAATGTCTCCTAGGCATGATGAATCTAAGTCCCCTAATGGGAGATCTAGTCATGTGATAAAAATAGTAAAAAATTCTTAAAGAATTCAATCAAATAATTATTTTTACATAAAACTAAACTTAGATCCATAGGAAAGTTCATCATTAGTGGTCTCTTAGTCTAATTTCGAAGAAGAATGAACACCCCTATCTAATGGTGCATACAATAGGTTTTTATCACTAGACTGGCCTTTATCTTTACTTTTTCCCTAGTTAAAAAGTTCCTCAAAGAGGTTTTCACTTTGGGACCTCAATTTTTTATTTATTTTATTTTGGCTAAGGGTGTTCACCCGCTCTCAAAAATAGGCTTCAAGATCTAATGTAATTAAGAATATTGATTTTTAATCTCCCAAAGGAACATTATCTCTAAGGCCTAAAAAGTCATAGAATGCCTCATCATTTTGAAACTCATCAATTAGCAAATTGGATTCTTGTTGGTCCCAATCTATCAGTTAGGGATAGTATAATGGTAATGAGTTGTGATGAATGATTGGTGTAAGGGTACAAATGGCATTATTATCAAACATGTTAGTCTCAACTAGGTCATCAAAGGTGAGGCTATGATCAGACTCTAATTTGTTATCAACATCATCATCATCACTAGCCACCGATGATGGAACTTAAATAAGATATGTTGGGTCACTTCCAGGTGGTTTAAATCCAAGTTCATAGGGTCTTTTGTATTTAGTTATGGAGATTGGCTCAATAGTTCCTTGTTGATTTGGTCTAAGGCCTCTTCCTTCATAATATTGATGCTTCATGATCTTATTGGGAATGGGATACTTTGTACTTTTATAACAATCATCTTGATTGTCACTATACAACCATGATTCATCCCCTTTAAGAGGGTCTAGTTCTAGGCTAGATGCTGGTACAAACATGATAGGTCCCTTATCTATGTTCTTTTGTTTCTAATGCATGTGTGGGGTATTTTTTAGTCTTTCAAAGATATTAGGATTCTAAGGAAGATTATAAATATGGAAGGTATCATGGGTCACATATTCCCCTAGGCCATTATCTGAAATGGTGAAATTACTAGAAGCTTTAGGAGGTGGCATGTGGGAAAGGGAATCCAAGCTATTAGGATCTATGTAATTATCCTCTAGAGGATAAATAAGTATGGCCTTTCCTTTATCCTATTTGGAACTTGGATTCATGCCATATTGGTAATTATAGCTTTGAAACTCAGCCTCAAGATGTTTACAGTGTTCATATGGGTATAAATATCTTGGAACATTCACTTCCATCCTTGAGTGGGAGAATTTGATATATTGGTGCAACATTGATGGGACTTCATGATTTTCATGTAACCAAGGCCTACCTAGAAGCATATTATATGACAACTCAAGATCAAGCACATGATAGAGTGTATCATGGGTTAAAGGCCCAATGATAACTGGTAAGCTAATGGTGCCTTGTGATTCTCTTTTTTTATTATCATAGGCTTTGATAGTTATCATTTCTAGCTAGAGATCTACCATTTTGTACCCAAGAAGCTTGATGATCTTTAGAGACACTATGTTGAGGCTTGAACATTGTCTATAAGGACACATTTCATTTTATGCCACTTTATATAAGATTATATATATAAAGGATCATTATAGAGCGGGCCAAGGAAATACATATCACTTTGGTTGAATGTGACTTTTTGGGTTGGAGCTAGGTGTCTAACCAAAGCTTGAAATTTATCTAGGGGTATGTCACTAATAATAGTGGATTGGGTTAAAACCTCATTCAAAATGTTCTTATGGATTGTTGAAGTTCACAGCAAATCTAAAATAGAAAATTGTGCTAGTGTCTTCTATAATTGTTCCACAATATCAAACTTCTTGTATTGGTCAATGGTGAATGGTTTATTTTGAGGCTAAATGGTTGGTTGGATAATAGGAAAAGTGGTAGATGGTTGTGGGCCTAGGATAGTAATATTTAACCTCTGAATTGTGATTACATAATCAAGAAGGGATGTTGGACCATAATTTCTAACAAATGCTAGGAATGGTGTGGGACTAGATAAGATAAGTCTCAGTTATCAGTGCACTTGTATGTGGTCACGTGACAAGGGTGAGTTATCATTATAAGATCCAAAAGTGAAAGTCCCAATTTACTAGTTTGCCTGTGTGTGGTCCCAAGTCAAAGAAGGATTATCCATGTAATTTAGTTGAATGGTATTGTTTAGAAATGTTCTATATTTATTAATGTTTGGTTTATGATGAATAGAGATGGTATTAATGCTACCCCCTACAATAAGACCTACAACCTTGTTGTAGTTATTTGAAATTACATGGTAGGTTTTTTTGTTGTTACCATTTTGACCTTGGTTTTGTCTATTGTTCTAACATTGTGGGTTGTTCTAATTATACTAGTTTGGCCTTTGATTTTGATACTATTGATTTTGTTGTTGCATCAACTAGTGTTGTTGTTATTGCTAACTATTATGTTGTTGTGTGTTATGGTAGGGAAAGGGGTTTTAATAAATCCCAAGAGTTTGATTAGAGGTAGAAACACCATTATCCAATGATATATCCCTATTATCTAACATATTCTCAATAAAATTATTGATTTTCACACATCTTCATAGATTATGCACATTGACCCAATGATATTTCACAAAATTCATTTTCATGGTACCAATCAGGATAGGGAATGCCTTGTGGATAATGATTTGGTATAGGTTAAATAATATATTAAAATTGGAAATTTCATGAAAAATAAACTCAATAGGCTCTCTTAGGTTACTAAAGATACAATGTGTAGTTATATTTCTCTTTGGAGGAGGGGTTTGTAATGGTAAAGGTTGTTATATTCATTGCATGGGTCTTGGTTATTGTGCTTGAGACATTGGTTAGAGAGGTTGTTGGGCAGGAGTAAGTTGAAAATGTGGTAAAAATGATGTTTACACTATTTGAACATGATGTGAATTGATTAATCCATTACCCACAACATTCCTATTATGGTTGAATTACTTTGGTTTCTCTTGGTTATTGGACTGTGCTAGTTGTGATGCTTGCACTCAGATTGGATGTTGGTTTTTACCACTTCCTTAATTGGTACCTTGATTTTGATTAGGTGAAATAAGCTTGATGAACCCTTTATTAATAAGGTCTCCCTCAATCAATAATCCTTTGTTAATTATCTCCTTGAAAGTATGTGTACATTGTAGTTTCAGATGATAAGTTATCTCACTATGAAAATTTTTAGTAAACATAATGATTAATTGTTTATCTAGTAAATAATGGGTGAATCAACTTGCAAAGGCTCTCCATCACCTTAGATAACTTATATAACTCTCAGTAGCCTTTTGTTTTGCTTGTGTTAAGTCAACTAGTGAGATCTTATGTTCAAGATTATAGGAAAAGTGTTGCACAAACTTATCAGAAAGATCATAAAAATATATTAATAAATTCTTGGGAAACTTGAGAACAACTCTAAGGCTTGTCAAACCAAGCTCCTTGGAAATAAAAACAAAAGGTATATATCACTATATGCCACTGGTTGGCATGTAATAAAGAACTCAATTAAATGGGCCTTAGGGTCACCTTTCCATTTGTATTTGTCAAATTTTGATGGCTCATATCATGGAGAAAATGGTATTTACAAGTATTTCATGTTAAATAGATAACAACACATGTCATCCAACTTAAAATTTTTAGTCTGTTTCCCAACTTGAATGGCAACAATTGCATCCTTCATTTGTTACAATTCTTGGGATAGGAAATTGGAAGGAACATTAGTTTGAGGGAGAACATTGGTTTGGGGGAGAACCTTGGTTTCGATAGATGGTTAGGAGTTCAAAAATATGACACTTTTACCAAGGTATGATGGATATATCTATTTGGGTATATTAGTTTGGTTGGGAAATGGACCAAGAATATACATATGTGGATTAGGTTGTACTTGAAATTGCACATTTGGTTGTGTCATATTCTAGTTTGGGTTGGCTATGAAGGTTTGACTTGGAGGATTTTGTGGTTGGGATGGAGGGATATAACTATACTATGCTTTTTATGGTTGAAAATGGATATGCTATCAACTAATCAAACTTTGTTTTTGATTGGAAACTTGTGAACCAAGATCCTGTCTCTGAACTTGTTGCACATTTTGAACTAATTATTGTCTAGTAGTTACTTAAGAAACACGGGAGCCTCCTTGTTGCATGAATCCTTTTTTGGAAGTTACTACCTATTGAATATTTGGTATCTATCATTGACCAATATTTATATGTTGTTGGCTAGTCATCATTTGGTTTTGGATTAGTACACTAGTTTGTGACTAAAGAAGTATGTTTGTCACTACCTGACAAGGTGGAACATTAGTTGTCCCTTGTTATGATGGAAATACATTTAGCCTCTATTGCATTGGTAAACTAGATTAGGCCTAATATTATAGAATACTACTCATCCCTTACTGAGGAGGAATAGGATTATTCACATTCTATTGTTGAGGTGTGACATTGGGTGTTGTTTGACTAACTAATCCTATTAGTTGCACAATTGATGAAGTAGCTGGTTAAGGTTGGGATGTATAAACTCCTACTCCTTGATTTGGAGAACCAATTATAGTTTTAAATAAAATCACATTTTATTGACTAGATATTTGTGCATTAGTACAACTTTGATTTGGATTGGATGTTGCTTTCTTATTATCCACTATATTTTGCTCATTATTCTATGTAGAAGCAGAAGACACTTCTTCAATAATGGGCATATTTAGTAAATTTTCCACCAAATTTTTTTTCATGAATGGGTTTGAACTCTGATTGTCTTGACTAGTTAACTCTATCAAAACTCCTATTGAAGGAACTAAGTCAATAAGATTTTTTCTCACCATGGTCATCTAATTGAAATTACATGCTAGATTTAGGTAGCTTTGATATGTCATTTGTATTTTTTTAAAGTGGCCTTCCATGAATTTTTTCCTTTATTACACATATTAGGGTCCTGATACATTGTTTGGACTATAGCCAAATGATTTCTAGAAGAAACCTATTGATCATAAATTATGTTATGGGGCATTCTTACTAAGATTGGTAAATTCTCATAGGGGAAGTCTACTGGACACTTGAACCCTACCTCTATGGCTATAAACAAAATCTCATCTTTGTTCTCCAATAAATTATTCTAAAATAATAAATGGATCATATGTGGAAGGCGTATTAGTAGATCATGACTATTGTATAACTAGTTCATCAATTACAGGTATTGTAGTTAGGTATTATGCAGTTTATTCTTAGTCTTATTATAAATAAGGTGGTGTATTAACCAAATATTTATCCAATGGATCTTGGGTTTGTGCCCCTAATTGATTATTATAAGAGGAATACGGATCCATCTCATAAGAAATATTATATTCATAGGGGTCTTGGACCACTTCTTCCTATGCAACCACATTACTAACCCCAGATTGTGCATGAGTCCAATATGAGTGTAGGAATACATGTTGGGATCCATAGTAAATATTTTTGAAATAAAATCTCAAAGAGTTCTAAAAAATCTAAAAAATATAATGTCTAAAAGATGATGTTCAGACTTTGTCTAAATCCATCAAAAGGATCAAAAAGGTTTATGCAAAGATTTTTGATAACACATGCTAATGTTAAGTGTCTAACATTATAGGTCTTACAAAAAAAGATTAAGTAAATGAACCAAAAATCAAAATTCTAAACTCTAAGGTCAAAGTGTTTCAAATTAGTCTAATATAATAAATTAAAAGTTACTAGATCTTTTGGCCAAAACATGATGTCAAAGGCTAGGCTCAAACAAGGCGTGCACTAGGACTATTGGCCAAATGGTGTCAAAATCTAGACTTTAAAATAGATGAGAATTTTAATTTAATGGATTTGAAACACTTATAAAAAAAACTAGGCATTTGATTATTGGACATAGACTCGATCAAATAGGTATAAGGTATGAAACAAAAGGCACTTTAGAGATAGTTTGTTTTCTCACAAATAATGGTATAAAACTTGGTTCTTTTGACAAATACACTAGAAAAAAGTGAACAATATATGCTAGACATAGGTTCAAAAATGTATATTTGGATTGGTTTAAAATGTAGAAACAAATTTGAACTCTATGCAAGGGGGCCTATGAAACAATATCTAAAATGTTTTGGGTAGTGTAACAATGTTAGATTACCCAAAAGATGTGACAAAATTCTTATTTCAAAAACTCTCTAAGGCAAAAATATTTTTTCATAAATTTGATAGCATAACACTACCTTTTTTGACTCAAATTGAAAGTGTTTAGCATAAAATGACTTAATTCTATCAAGTGATGACAATGATCTTGAGTCTTTAAATGGCCTTCAACCCAAATTAGGAATTGAACCTCAGTTCCCTCAAGTTTAGTGAAAATGGTGAACCCACTTAACACATCAACCCTATGAACTTATAAATGTGAAATTTCAAATTTAGATTATAAATGAAGGACTTAAATAACTTTGGCAAAGGTATATACTCAATTGGGTAGCATAATTGTGCCAAAGTGGATGATATGACTCCAAGTTTTGATAAATTTTGAAGAAGGCAAATTGATGATTTCACGTGGGAAACATAACACCTCTTTGTCCAAAGGAAAATGAGGACCATGTGTTCGGTTTGCATCATTTGTTTACACCAAGTTTTGACTCCAAAAAAGACTTTAATCTAGGATAAAACCAACTAATCAATCACTCTTAGATCATAAACTAACAAGGTTACTTGGTATTATTAGAATCTATAAATATACATCATTTGAGAGGATTTTAAGTGTCCATACAAAAGTAAATGAGCATTAAATAGTAGGGTTTTTACACCCCCCTTCTCTCAGATAATAGTATTATGACATGGACCTTGAGGTGCACCTTGTACCAATAATACCATCACAACAAGTGGGGATTTATCTAATAGTTACAAGTTTTTGAACATTCTAGGGGAATCAATTGCATAATGACTTTCACATCAAACAATGCAAAAGAAAAACACATATTTTGGGTTCATATCACTTGTATTTTTGAAAAAATTTCTAGTCCTTTTTGTAACCACTACATCCTATTATTCGCTCAGTGTAGTGCAATGTCTAAAGTGCCACTACGTCACATGTGTAACTCCAATATGGAGCTAAATAAAATTAATTCTAGGAAATGAAATCCCGAGTTAAAGCTTCCCTAAAGAACTCATGAGAGGTAAGGATGTCCCCCTTGCAAGCCAATTTTGAATGAAATAAAATACTAATAGAAAGATTTTAGGGTTATTTTCAAGGTCACCCAAACTTTAAGTTTTTGGGGAGTACTTTAGATGACATTCTTTCTAAGCCTTGGACTTGGCTTTTTGCAATAAAGATAGCATTTTTGATTCCAATGGTTCCTTAAATGGAATAAATGAAAGAGCATACATGTGACATCCTTCTCTTTTCCAATCAAAAAATAACTAAACAACTATTGAATATAAAAAATTAGATAAGTGAGTTCAATTTTAAGCACCAATTTGAAAAATTAGGTGGTGTTTTTTTGATCCCTTGGTTTTAATTTTTAACTTTGAAAGCTAACTACAAGATTTAATCAATATCACCCTAAATGATTTTCCTTTAAGCACCAAAATGAAAAGTTTGATTCATTTTAAAACACCCTAAAATAAGTTTAAAAGGATTTGTTTAAGTATGCTTTGATGATTTTTCAAGTAAAACCTAAAAAAAAATGTTTGCAAGATGTTTAGCTTAGAAGCACTTTTGAAGATGAAACAACCAACTTATAAAAATGAGATCTCAAGTTTATGTAAAAAAAAATAGTGACCATCGATGGTTATACTAACTGACGATGGTTATACTAACTGAGAATGGTTACACTAATCGATGATGGTTACACTAATTAATGATGTTTATGCAAACTAATGATGGTTTTACTTATTGTAAATGGTTATGAAGATTGATGATGGTTTTAATGACTAACTAATGATGGCTATACTTAATTTAAAATGGTTGAAAATGACAATCAGTGTTTACTCAACTAATGACGGTTACTGTGTAAACTCATGACAAATAAAAACAATAAAAAAATTTAGAAAATCAAATTTTAAAAGTTTTAATGATCCAAATTAAGATTTTAAAGTTGCATAATGATCTTCTTCATGTGTGGGATGTGTTTAGTTCCACAGGGTGTGCCATTCTGTGAACTAGTAATTTGACTCAAGAGAGGTGATTAGTATTGTGTTAGTCCCAAAATGAAAACAAATTTATAAAAACACACTAACTAGCATACCTCTCTAGGCCTAGTTACTAGGGTGAGATTAATAACAAAAAAATGGAAGTTACAACTAAAAATTAAAGAAAAAATAAGAATCTTTCACCTTCCTTGGATGCTCCAAATGCTTATTGTAGTGGCTTGCTCGGCTTGTGCTCATAAAGTCTTCATCAAAGGAGGTTTGGCTATCTCCTCTTCTCCTTGGCACCTTGTGGCTTTGGCTTAGCTTGGATCAATATTTTGGAATCATAAATTTTTCATGTGAGAGCTCTTGAAATTAGTTTTACATGATAGCTTTTCACAAATTAAGCTTAAAATTCAATAGGGAAGGCCTCTTATTTATAGATTTTTGAGATTGCTCAGAATCAACCTGAATCATCTATCTTGAGATGAAGATGTGTGGTTGAGAATTAATTCAATTTTTTGGAATTAAATATATAATTATCCTTATCATGACATTGGAAAAATAGGCACTGAAGAGGCGTGGAGAGTCAGTATGAGGCATATGAGACCCATAATCTTGATATTTGTGGCATTTATGGCCTAGGGATGTCTTCCTAGGAAATAAGGTCACCTAATGATGCACTTATTTAAAATTAATTTAAAAAAAAAATTATTAAAAAAATTTCCATGAAATTCTTAATTAGGATCTAATTGGTTTAATTACATCTTAATCATGATTAAGCACATTGTGCACAAATTATTCAAATTGATCAGAATGCCTTGTTATTAGTCAAAAATTTGACTGGATTAAAATTGGAAATCAATGTCAGATGTGTTGGAAAAAAATTCTCATTTAGGATATTACCAATAAAAAATAACAAAGACATGCATCTTGTACAATAAATTTGATATAAAATAGCAATCTAGAGCACCCAAGTGTAAAATTGAACTTTTGACTCGAAATAATCCGATCAAAGTTAGCTACCCATAAATTACATTGCCCTATTTAATGATAACCTATCCAAAATCGACACTTTAATATATAGGTTTCAATTAATATAATGTGTTTTAGTGTTTTTAAGCTAAATTATACATTTTGGTATAAATTATTCAAAAGCTTGGTTGGAGGTTATCGGTGGCCAGATTTAGGTGTCTACAGTTTGCCCCTATTTGGGAAGGCATTGCAAGCTATAAGGCTAGTAACATCTTCTCAAATAATAAAAGGGTCTTGTATGCATACATGTATAATTATGATAAACTAACTATATGATTATTATTTAAACTAGGAATTTGACTCAAGAGAGGTGATTAGTATTGTGTTAGTACCAAAATGAAAATAAATTGATAAAAACACACTAACTAGCATACATCTCTAGGCCTAGTTACTAGGGTGAGATTAATTTAAAAAAATGGAAAGCATAACTAAAAAGTAAAGAAAAAATAATAATCTTTCACCTTCCTTGGATACTCCAAACGCTTTTTGTAGTGGCTTGCTCAACTTGTGATCATGAAGTCTTCATCAAAGGAGGCTTGGTTATCTCCTCTTCTCTTTTGCACCTTGTGGCTTTGGCTTGGCTTGGTTAAATATTTTTGCATCATAATGTCAGTATATGAGATATCTTGGAATCAATTTTACATGGTAACTTTACAAAAATTAAGATTAAAATTTAATAGGTAAGGCCTCCTATTTATAGATTTTTGAGATTGCTTACAATCAACCTGAACCATCCATCTTGAGATGAAGATGTGTGGTTGAGGATTAATTATTTTTTTGGAATTAAATATATAATTATCCTCATCATGAAATTGGAAAAAGGGCAATTGAAGAGGTATGGAGGGTCATTATGAGGCATGTGAGAACCATAATCTTGATATTTGTGGCATTATGGCATAGGGATGTCTTCTAAAGAAATGAGGTCACTTGATGATGTAGTTATTTAATACTCATTTAAAAAAAAGTTTTTAACAAGTTTCCATGGAATTATTAATTATATTCTAATTTTGTTTAATTATATCTTAATAATAATTAAGCACTTTTTGCACAAATTACTCAAATTGATTAGAATGCCTTGTTATTGGACCAAAATTTGATTGGATTAGAATTGGAAGTCAATATCAGATGTGTTGTAACCATATTCCCATTTAGGATTTTTCCAATAAAAAATAAAAAATACATGCATATTATACAATAAATTTGATATAAAAGATCAATCCAAAGCACCCAAGTGTAAAATTGGCATTTTGACTCGAAATGATCTTATCAAACTTAGCTGGCCCATAAATTAAATTGCAAAATTTAATGATACCTTGGCCAAAATCAAAACTTTAATATATAAATTTCAACTCAATTAATGTTTTTTAGTGTTTTAAGCCAAATTATGCATTTGGGTGGAAATTAGTCAAAATCTTGGCTAGAAGTTATCGGTGGCCAGATTTAGGTGTCTACAATTTGCCCATGTTTGGAAAGGCATTGCAAGATATAAGAATAATAAAGTATTTTCAAATAATGAAAACGTCCCATATGTATACCACTACAATGATGATAAAATAATTGTATGATTATAATGTGAACTAAAATTTTGACTCAAGAGAGGTGATTAGTATTGTTTTAGTCCCAAAATGAAAACAAAATAATAAAAACACACTAACTAGCATACATCTCTAGGCCTAGTTACTAGGGTAAGATTAATAAAAAAATAAATGGAAAGAAAAACTAAAAATTAAAGAAAAAATAAGAATCATTCACCTTCTTTGGATGCTCCAAATGCTTGTTGTAGTGGCTTGCTCAGCTTGTGCTCATGAAGTCTTCATCAAATGAGGCTTGGATATCTCCTCTTTTCCTTGGAACATTGTGGCTTTGGCTTGGCTTGGATTGGATAAATATTTTGACATCATAAATTTGGCATTTTAGTGATATTGAAATCAATTTTACATGGTAACTTTGCACAAATTAAGCTTAAAATTCAATAGGCAAGGCCTCCTATTTATAGATTTTTGAGATTGCTCAGAATCAACCTGAACCATCCATCTTAAGATGAAGATGTGTGGTTGAAGATTAATTCAATTTTTTGGGATTAAATATTTAATTATCCTTATCATGAAATTGGAAAAATGGGCATTGAAGATGCATGGAGGGTCATTATGAGGTATGGGAGACCCATAATCTTGATATTTGTGGAATTTATGGCCTAGGGATCTCTTTCCAAGAAATGAGGTCACCTGATGATGTAGTTATTCAATATTCATTTTTAAAAACAAGTATTCAACAAGTTTCTATAGAATTATTAATTATGCTCTAATTTTGTTTAATTATCTCTTAAGTATGATTAATCACTTTGCGCACAAATTGATCATAATGCCTTGTTATTGGTAAAAAATTTGACTGGATTAGAATTAGAAATCAATGTCAGATGTGTTGGAACTGAATTCCCATTTAGGATGTTACCAACATAAAATTACAAATACATGCATCTTGTATAATAAATTTGATATAAAAGATCAATCTAGAGCACCCAAGTGTAAAATTGGCATTTTGACTCAAAATAATCTAATCAAAGTTAGCTGGCCCATAAATTACATTGCCCTATTTAGTGATACCCTAGCCAAAATTAGAACTTTAATATATAAATTTCGATTCATTTAATGTTTTTTAGTGTTTTAAGTTAAATTATACATTTTGGTAGAAATTATTCACGATATTGGTTGGAGGTTATCGGTGGCCAGATTTAAGTGTCTACAATTTGCCCCTATTTGGGAAGGCATTGCAAGCTATAAGAATAGTAACATATTCTCAAAGAATGAAATGGTCCTGTATGCCTATAAATACAATTATGATAAACTAACAATATTATTGTTATGTAGACTAGGAATTTGACTCAAGAGAGGCGATTAGTATTGTGTTAGAACCAAAATGAAAATAATTTTTTAAAAACACACTAACTAGCATACATCTCTAAGCCTAATTACTAGGGTGAGCTTAATAACAAAAAAAAATGGAAATCACAACTAAAAAGTAAATAAAAAATAAGTATCTTTCACCTTCGTTGGATGCTCCAAATGCTTGTTGTAGTGGTTTGCTTGGCTTGTGATCATGAAGTCTTCATCAAAGGAGGCTTGGCTATCTCCTCTTCTCTTTTACACCTTGTGGCTTTGGCTTGGCTTGGCTCAATATTTTTTCATCATAATGTTAGCATGTGAGATCTCTTAGAATCAATTTTACATGGTAAATTTGCACAAATTAAGCTTAAAATTCAATAGGTAAGGCCTCCTATTTATAGATTTTTGAGATTGCTTACAATCAACCTGAACCGTCCATCTTGAGATGAAGATGTGTGGTTGAGGATTAATTCAATTTTTTAGAATTAAATATATAATTATACTCATCATTAAATTGGAAAAAGGGGAATTTAATAGGCATGGAGGGTCATTATGAGGCATGTGAGACCCATAATCTTGATATTTATGGCATTATGGCATAGGGATGTCTTTTAAAGAAATGAGGTCACTTGATGATGTAGTTATTTAATATTCATTTTTAAAAAAATGTATTCAAAAATTTTCCATGGAATTATTAATTAGATTATAATTTTTTTAATTATCTTTTAATCATGATTAAGTACTTTGTGCACAAATTACTCAAATTTATTAGAATGCCTTGTTATTGGTCCAAAATTTGACTGGATTAGAATTGGAAGTCAATGTCAGATGCATTGGAACCATATTCTCATTTAGGATTTTTCTAATAAAAATAGAAAAGACATGCATCTTATACAAGAAATTTGATATAAAATATCAATCCAAATCACCCAAGTGCAAAATTGGCATTTTGACTCAAAATGATCTGATCAAAGTTAGCTAGCCCATAAATTAAATTGCCAAATTTAATGATACATTGGCCAAAATCAGTACTTAAATATATAAATTTCAACTCATTTAATGTGTTTTACTGTTTTTAATAAAAATTATGCATTTTGGTGGAAATTATTCAAAATCTTGGCTAGAGGTTATCGGTGGCCAGATTTAGGTGTCTATAATTTACCCATGTTTGGAAAGGTGTTGCAAGCTATAAGAATAATAATGTATTTTAAAAGAATTAAAATGTCCTATATTTCAAAAACTACAATGATGATAAAGTAACTATATGATTATTATGTGCACTAAGAATTTGACTCAAGAGAGGTGATTAGTATTGTTTTAGTCTCAAAATGAAAAAATAATAATAAAAACACACTAACTAGCATACATCTCTAGGCCTAGTTACTAGGTTGAGATTAATAACAAAAATTAATGGAAAACACAACTAAAAATTAAATAAACAACAAGAATCATTCACCTTCCTTGGATGCTCCAAATGCTTGTTGTAGTGGCTAACTCAGCGTGTGCTCATGAAGTCTTCATCAATGGAAGCTTGGCTATCTCCTCTTCTCCTTGGAACATTATGGCTTTGGCTTGGCTTGGTTTGGATAAATATTTTGGCATCATAACTTTGGCATGTGAATGATCTTGAAATCAATTTTACATGGTAACTTTTCATAAATTAAGCTTAAAATTCAATAGGTAAGGCCTCCTATTTATAGATTTTTGAGATTGCTCAGAATCAACCTAAACCATCCATCTTAAGATGAAGATGTGTGGTTGAGGATTAATTCAATTTTTTAGAATTAAATATATAATTATTCTCATCATTAAATTGTAGAAATGGTCATTGAAGAGGCATGGAGGGTCATTATGAGGCATGGGAGATCCATAATCTTGATATTTATGGCATTTATGGCCTAGGGATGTCTTCCTAAGAAATGAGGTCACCTGATGATGTATTTATTTAATATTAATTTTTAAAAACAAGTATTCAACAATTTTCCATAGAATTCTTAATTAGGTTCTAGTTTTGTTTAAATATCTCTTAATCATGATTAAGCACTTTGTGCACAAATTACTCAAATTGATCATAATGCCTTGTTATTGGTCCAAATTTTGACTAGATTGGAATTAGAAGTCAATGTCAAATGCTTTGGAACCATATTCCCATTCAGGATCTTTCTGACACAAAATAACAAAGACATGCATCATGTACAATAATTTTGATAGAAAAGAGTAATCCAAAGCACCCAAGTGCAAAATTGGCATTTAATTTCAAAATAATTTGATCAAAGTTAGCTGGCTCATAAATTACATTGCCCCATTTAATGATACCCTAGCCAAAATCAACACTTGAATATATCAATTTCAACTCATTTAATGTGTTTTTGTATTTTTAAGCCAAATAGTGAATTTTAGTGGAAATTGGTCAAAAGCTTGGTTGGAGGTTATTGATGGCTAGATTTAGGTGTCTACAATTTGCCCTTATTTGGGAAGGCATTGCAAGATATAATCATAGTAACTTATTTTCAAAAAATGAAAAGGTCATGTATGCCTACAACTAAAATGATGATAAACTAACTGTATGATTATTATGTGAACTAGGAATTTGGCTCAAGAGAGGTGATTAGTATTGTGTTAGTCCCAAAATGAAAACAAATTGATAAAAACACACTAACTAGCATACATCTCTAGGCCTAGATACTAGGGTGAGCTTAATAACAAAAAAAATAGAAAGTACAACTAAAAATTAAATTAAAAAAATAATATTTCACCTTCCTTGGATGCTCCAAATGTTTGTTTTAGTGGTTTTCTTGGCTTGTCCTCATGAAGTCTTCATCAAAGGAGCCTTGGCTATCTCCTCTTATCCTTGGAAACTTGTGGCTTTGGCTTGGATTGGCTCAATATTTTATCATCATAAATTTGGCATGTGAGATCTCTTGGAATCAATTTTACATGGTAATTTTTCACAAATTAAGCTTAAAATTCAATAGGCAAGGCCTCATATTTATAAAGTTTTGAGATTGCTCAAAATCATTTTGAACCATCCATCTTGAGATGAAGATGTGTGGTTGATAATTAATTCAATTTGTTGGAATTAAATCTATAATTATCCTCATCATGACATTGGAAAAATGGGCATTAAAGAAGCATCGAGGGTTATAATGATGCATGAGAGGCCCATAATCTCGATATTTATGGCATTTATGGCCTAGGGATGTCTTTCTAAGAAATGAGGTCACCTGATAATGTAGGTATTCAATATTCATATTTAAACACAAGTATTCAACAAGTTTCAATGGAATTATTAATTAGGCTATAATTTGGTTTAATTAGATCTTAATCATGATTAAGCACTTTGTGCACAAATTACTCAAATTGATTAAAATGCCTTGTTATTGGTCCAAAATTCAATTAGATTAGAGTTTATAGTCAATTTTAGATGTGTTGGACCCGTATTCCCATTTAATATGTTACAAACACAAAATAATAAAGACATGAATCTCTTAAAATAAATTTGATAAAAAAGAGCAATCTAGAGCACCCAGGTACATAATTGGCATTTTGACTCGAAATGATCTGATCAAAGTTAGTAGACCCATAAATTACATTGCCCAATTTAATGATACCCTAGCCAAAATTAGTATTTGAATATATCAATTTCAACTCATTTAATTTGTTTTAGTATTTTTAAGCCAAATTGTGCATTTTGATGGAAATTAGGCAAAATCTTGGCTAGAGGTTATTAGTGGTGAGATTTAGGTGTCTACAGTACTTTGACTAGATTGACTTCAATGCCCCTATGAAACATAGTGAATCCAAGAAATTTTCCAAAAGTAATGCCAAAAATATATTTTTTAGGGTTGAGCCTAACTTTGTATTCATGTAATCACTCAAAAATCCTCCTCAATGTTGCTGGATAAATAGTGCTAGTCTTTGATTTGCTTAGTATGTCATCGACATAATATTTAATAATGTTATGCATAATATCATGAAATATGACTATCATGTCTCTTTGATAGGTGGCCCATACATTCTTAAGGCCAAGTGGGATAACTTGACAATAGAATATTCCCCATAGAGTGGTGAATGTTATATTGTGTTGGTCTTCTAATGCAATTCCAATATGATTGTAGCTTGAAAAAATGTCTATTAGTGAAAGCATATTATAACCCATAGTGGAGCTGACAATCACATCAACATTTGACAATGGAAAGTCATCCTTAGGGTTAATTTTTTTAATATCCCTAAAATTAGTGTAGATTCTATTTCCTTTTGACTTTTTACTAACTGGCATTACATTGGAAATCCATTTAGAATAGTCAATTGGCCTAATACATCTCACTTCTAAGATCTTCTCTAACTCTTTCTTTACCAATACAATAACACGAGGATGCATTTTTTTTTATTTTTACTTCACTAATTTGGCATCAAGATGTACCACAAGGTGATGAACAACTAAGGTGGGGTCTATACCATGCATGTTAGAATATGCCCATGAAAATATATCTACAAATTCCTTCAATAGGGATCTTAATACTTTAAACTCCTCCTTAGTGAAATATGTGCCTAATTTAATGCACTTTGGGTCATCTGGGGACCTTATGTTTACCTCTATTATTTCTTCCACTAGAAGAGTCCAACTATCTTCAAGAATAGTGGTCAAAGATCAAAACTATTTGGTTATCTCATAGTCCTCTATTAGGACGTGTTCTTCAATTTCTCCTAGGCATGATGAATCAAAATCCTCTAAGGTGAGATATGTTCATGTGATAAAAATAGTTGGAAACCCATGTATGATTCAATCAAAGGCTTGTTATTCTTTAAAACTAAATTTAGATCTGTAGACATGTTCTTTATTATTGTGATCCTAGATGATATGATCAAAATCTTGATGTTCTTTAAGATTGAACTTAGACCCATAGACAAATTCATCATTGGTGGTCTCCTAGTCTAAATTTGAATAAGGTTAAATACTCCCATCTAGTGGTGCTTGAAATAGGTTTTCACCACTAGACTAGCTTTTATATTTACTTTTTCCATGGTTAGAAAGCACCTTAAAAAGGTTTTCACTCTGGGACCTCAATGTTCATTTATTTATTTTTGGATAAGTGTGTTCACCCTCTCTTGAAAATATCCTTCAAGATCCAACTTGATTGAGAATCCATATTTATTATTTCTGAATGGAACATTGTCCCTAAGGCCTAGAAAATCATATAAGGCCTCATCATTCTAGAACTCATCAATTGGCATGTTGGATTTTGGTTGGTCGTAGTCTATCAATTAGGGATAATATAATGGTAGTGGATTATGATAAATGAATTGTCAAAGGGTACACATGGCATTATTTTAAAATAGGTTGGTTTGGGCTAAGTCATCAAATTGGTTATGATTAGACTCTACTTTGATGCTAGCATCATCATCACTAGTCATTGGTGATGGAACTCAAATAAGATTTGTGGGGTCACCCTCAGGTAGTTTATATCCAAGTCCATAGGTTCTTTTATACTTAGTCATAGAAATTGGTTTGAGTGTTCCATGTTGATTTGACCCAAGACCTCCTCCTTCATAGTCTTAGTTCTCCATGATTTGATTAGGAATGGGATACTCAGAGTTCTTATAACAATCAGCTAATTTGTCATTATATAATCATGATTCATCACATTTGAGACGGTCTTATGCTTGGCTAGAGACTGATATGAAAATGATAGGTGCTAGACTATGTTGATGGCCTTTACCTTTTATTTTCCATTTCATGTGTGGTTTGGGTTTTGGTCTTCCAAAGGACTTTGGGTTCTATGGGAGTTTTATAATGTGAAAAGTGTAATGATTGGAAATTTTAGGAGGTGACATGTAGGAAACCAAATCAAGGGTATCAAGGTCAATACAATTGGCTTTAGGTAAATTGATAAGTATGGATTTCCATTTGTCTTAGAAATTATATTCATACTAAAACAATAATTTTATATCTTGAACATGGACTTGAGATGTTTGCAATGCTCATATGGATGTAAATCTCCTAGAATAATAACCTCCATTCTTGAGTGGGAAAAATTGATACACTAATGCAATGTCAATGGGACTGCATGAATCTCATGTAACCAAGGTCTACCAAAAATCATATTTATGATAAATCGAGATCTAGCACATGGAAAAGTGTATCATGGGTTAAGGGCCTAATGATAACTAGAAAGCTAATGGTGCCTTGTGATTCTCATTCTTTATTGTCATAGGCTTTGATGGTGATTGTTTTTTCTTAGAGATCTACTGAGGTGTACTTGAGAAGATTGATAATATTTAGAGACACTATATTCAGACTTGATCCATTTGAGGACATGTTTCACTTTGAGCCTCTTTATGTAGACTTTGATGTATAATAGATTATTGTGTAGTAGACCAAGGGATGACATATTAATTTGATTGAAGGTTACTTGTTGGGTTGGATCTAGATGTCTAACCAAAGCTTGAAGTTTGTCACGAGATAATGTCATTTTGAACTATGGATTGACCAAGGAACTTTGGAAAGATGTTTTTTTTGGATTATAGATGCACACAACAAATCTAAAATGGAGATTGGTTCTAGTATCCTTTGAAATTGTTTCAAAATGTCAAATGTCTTTTCTTGGATAGTGGTAAATGGTTTTTTTTAGGTAAAATGGTTGGTTGGATGATGGGTAATGTGGTAGATGGTTGTGGGCCTGATATGGTAATCTTTGATCATTAAATTGTAATTGCATAATCAAGATTAGGTATATGATCAATGTTGCTAATAAATGATGGTGGAGGGGGACCAAATAAGATAATTATCAATTACTAATGCACTTGTACATAGTCATCATCTAATGATGAGTTATAAATATAAGGTCATAGCATGGGAATCCCTACTTGTTGGTTTAGTTGTGTATATTACAAGGTTAAGGAAGGATTACTAGAATGGCTTGGTTGGTTGGCTATGATTAACAATGGTTGTGTCTAATCGGTACTTGGTCTAGGATTAATGGAAATGGTATTAACATGACCTCTTACAATATGTCATATAACTAGATTGTAGTCATGTATAACTACATGGTAGGTATGTTGGTTGTTATCATTATAACCTTGGTTTTGTCCATTATTTTGACACTACTGGTTATGCTATTGGTTTTGTTGAGTTTGTTGGCTTAGCCTTAGTTGTTGATACTATTATTGTTGATGTTGCACTAGCCATTATTTTTATTATTGTGGTTTTTATTTTTATTTTTGATTGTTATGTTGGGGAAAAGGATTTTGATAGATGTCAAGGCTCTGATTAGAGGTGGAAGCTCCATGATCCAATGTGATATTACAATTTTCCAACATATTATAGATTATATGTATTATTTACACATAACTCTAAAAATTATGGCCATTAACCCTATGAAAATCATATAATTATTTTAGCCTATACTAGTCTAGCATGTCAACACCCTCATGAGATTGCTCTTTTAGAATAGGCCATCTAATCAAGTTAATTACTATGAGCTTGAAAAAGATTGATTCCATTGTATCTCAAAGGTTATTAACAGTGTGATGAGTAGGCATATTTATCCTTAGAGGAGGGTTTTGAAAAGGCATAGTTATTTACTGTGTGTGTTGCATTTGTGGCACTGGTCTTAGTTTTTATGTTTATTATACATGCTACAACTACTAAAAAGGTTGTTGGTTAGGAGTAAGTTGGAAAAGTGTTGTAGGTTGAGTAGATGTTGATTGAACCATTTATACATGTCATGATTTTTCTACTCCACTCCATACATCATTCTTGTTGTGATTGAATTACTTGGGTCTATCATTGTTATTGGCCTGTGCCAATTGTGATGCTTGTGCTTAGACTGGATGTGGCTTTTGGCCACTATTTTGGTTTTAATTTTGGCCATTTTATAATTTGATGAGATTAATTTAATTATCCCCTTGTTAATAATCTCTCTTTTGATGACTAAAACTTTATAAATGATTTCTTTGAATGTATGTACACACTATAAATCTAGATAGTAAGATATCTCACTATGTATATTTTTGGTAAACATAGTGACTAGTTATTTGTCTAGTAGACTATGGGTAAAATGGATTGCAAGGGATCTCCATCATGATAGATAGCTTTCAAATCTTTCACTTGGTTTTTTTTTGCTTGTGTCAAGTCTACTAATGAAATATCATGCTTGAGATTGTAAGAGAAATGTTATACAAATTTGTCTAAAATATCATCAAAATTAGAAACTAAATTCTTTGGTAACTTTATGAACCATTCCAAGGCTTGTCTAGCTAGACTTCTTGTAAACAAAAATAATAAATAGATGTCACTATAGGCCATTAGTTAGCATGAAACAAAGAATTATGTCATATGGGCTTTAGGATCACCTTTCCTTTTATATTTGTTAAACTTTGGTGGCTCATATCATGGAGTAAATTATATCTATAAGTAATCCATGTTGAAAGGTAAGAACACATGTTATCCAACATTAACTTCTTGACTTGTTTCCCATTTTGAATGGTAGTGATTGTATCCTTAATTTATTATAGTTCTTGTTCGAGGAAACTTATGAGAATATTGTCTTGAGGTGATGGTTGAGAGATCACAAGTGCATTACTTTGACTGAGGTATGATGGAGGTTTGTTTTGGGGTATGTTAGATTGTATAAGAAGTAGATTAGGAATATGCATGCATGGATTAGGGTGTAATTACTAAAATTGTACTTGTGGTTATGTAATATTTTTGTTGGGGTTGGGTATGTAGGTCTGATGTTGGGAATATTGAGGTTGAGATGGTGGTATATGGATGTACTATCCTTATTGAGTTTGAATACAGATATATTATTGACTATTCATACCTAGTTGATTGAGAGAGACTTGTGAACTAAGACCCTATTACTAAAATTGAGGCACATTTTTTATGAAAGTCAACTATTGCCTAATAGGTACTTGAAAAACATTGGAACCTATTTGTTGTGTGAATCCTAGTTAGGAAGTATATACATGTTGGAGGTTTGACATCTGTCACTGAACAATATTTATATGGTGTTGGTTAGACATCATTTGGTATTAGATCGACATGTTAGTCTAAGATGAAAGAGGTATGTCTATTGCTACTTGGTGAGGTAAAACATTGGTTTCCCCTATTGAGGTGTCAATATATTTTGACTCTATTATATGGGTTTATTATATGGTGCCTATTTTTGTGGGATATTAATCATCACCTATTGGGGAAGAGTATGATTCATCACATTTTGTTGTGACACAATACTATTCATTGGCTGACTACTTAATCCTTATTGGTGGGTACTAGAAGAAGAAGCTAGTTGAAGATTAGAGGTAGTCGGTTGAGGTTGGGAAGTATAAACTCTTACTCCTTAAGTTTTTGAACCATTAATGGTGCTAGTGAAAGGCTTTTTTTTATTGACTATGTGTTTATGAGTTAACACCACTTTAATTTGGATTAGACATTACTTGTGTATTGTCCACTATGTTTTGCTCATTATTTTTCATAAAAACATAAGACACTTCATTGATACTTAAGGTTTTAAACATGTTTTTGACCAAAGTATTTTGTATAAATGGGTCTAAACCCTAATTTTCTTGATCAGTCAATTCAATTAAAACTCTTGTTAAAGGAGCTAAATTAATAAGAGACCTATCTAACATGGTCATCTAATTAAAGTTACATTCTAGGCTTTGATAGGTCTAGTATGTTTTCTACATTTGAATGAATTGGTCCTATATAAGGTCTTTCTACATGACAAGCATACATGGATCTTGATATGGTATTGGTACTATGGAATTAGGGTTGTTAGAAGAGACTTGATCATTGTTTTGATAAGACATGTTATAAGGCCCTCTTGATAGATTTTGTAAATTATCATGCCCTACCTCATTTTTTGATGGCATTGTACCATAACAAGGTTACTATTGAACAATTTTGCAACCATAGGTACACTAGCCAAGTATTGATCCATATATTATTGATCTTCCTTCATGTATGGAGGCATGTTATCAAATCATTGGTAAAAATATCTTAACTTTGTTCCCCTATTTGAGTGTTATATGGTGGATAAGAATTTGTCTCCCAAACAACATCATTTTCATAAGGGTCCTGACCAAAGTCTTCTTTCATGTTAACATTTACATATCTTGGATTGCACATAGTTCCAGTAAGTGTATAGTGAGCCATGGTCAAATCTATGAAAAATGTTTCACAATAAGATGGATTAGATTTCTAAAAACTCTAAAAAATTATGTATGAAAAGACAAAGAGGGTTCAAATCTATCTAACTTGGTTGAGGGTGGAGTTGTACCTCCAAAAATTCTGATGCAAAAAATATTATAACATCAAATGTCTAAAGTTAAATGTTTTAAAAAAATAAGGTCAAGTGAAATGACCTAAAAATAAGACGTCAAACTCTAATGTCCAAACGTGTTCCAAATAGGTCTAAACTAGGAAAGGGAAAAGAGTTGCTAGGTCTTTTCTCTAAACTCAAAGTCAAAATCTAGGTTCAAACGGGTTGTGCTATGACTTTTGGCCAAACAAAATGTCAAAAGATAGACTTAAACAAAGGTTGATAATGATTAATCTAACAAAATTGGAACAATTTAGGAAAGACTAGGCACTTGATTCTAGACATAAACATGATCTTATTGATGAAAAACACTAAACAAAAGGTAGTTTGAAGATGGACTGATTATTTCAAACAAAGGCAAAAATAATAAAGTTTTCAAATTTGAGTAAAATATTAACCTAATTTATGCAACCCAAAAGAGAAATATATGTATATCAGCCCCTGTATGTCGAGGCCTAAACAAAAATCAATCAATATTTGAATCCAAAATTGGAAAAGTTAATTAAAGACTCAACTAAGGTAAACTAGGGTTTTGATGACCAACAAGATAGATAAATTTGAACAACACGACTGTGTTAAAAAATGATCCAACAAGGCTCAAATGATTGGTTGCAATAATGATAATTGATACACAAGATAATATAAGTCTTTTTGAAATAATTTGGGTAGCGTAACAACATTATCACTCCTAAAAGATTTGACTATCTTTATGTTTCAAAAACTTCTAAGGCACAAGACTTGAAATGTTTTGGGAAGTATAACATTACCCATCTCAATCAAGTGCCACACTCATTGTTTTGACACAAAATTTTACAAAGTTAAATCAAGGTGTCAAATGGATGGCATAACACATCCTCAAACAATGGAGTGATGTTGGACATAAGACTCATTCATGAAATGGTTTAAAAAACAAGTTATATTTCTAACACACAAAATAATATAATAATAAATGAAAAAATACAACTATGTATATCATCCTAAATCCCATCAAGGTGTGGTATAGTGGGGTTGACAAAAATATACAAGTTTTCAATCATCTATATTGATCCCATGTGTACACACTTTCACATATGCACATAAAATAAGTAGTACATCAATTGAGTCCATGTCAATTAGATTGTTTTAAAATGGTCTTATCCTTTTCATAACCACTACATATGTCACTTGCTTAGTGTAGTGTGATGTCTAGATTGATCATACATCTTGGTTTAGATTGCCACTAATGGAGATGGTTTAACCACTTAAATCATCATACCAGTGGGGTGATCCCAATTTATATACCCCCTTTGGGGATATGGTTGAAACACTACTAGGAGATGAAGCCCTAGATAAATTCTTCCCTAAAGAACTTGTGAGAGGAAATGACATCCCCATCATAAGCCAAGATGTATGAAAATAAAAGACAAGTAGAAAGACTTTAGGGTTGCTTTTATATCATCTAATACTATGTGATTTTCAGAGAGAGCCTAGGTAAATTTATTTCTATGCCTTGGAATAGGCACTAAAATGTAATGGAAAGGCACTTTTGATCACATGAGTTCCCTAAAGGGGATGGGGGAGAGCATACGCATGATATCCATTTTGTGAAATAAAGAAACAAAAAATAATTTACAAGCAATTTATGAGAGGTTTTATTTTAAGCACCAATTTAAATGTGATGTTTGTTCATTACTAGGCCCCTCAACTTAAGTGCAAAAATGGAAATAATTACACAAAACCAAATGAAGTAAAAACATTTAGGTTTATTTTAAGCCCAAATTTCAAATGTTCAATCTTTGTCCTAGGTTTGTTTTAAAAACACCAATTGGAAATGTTCAAGACTTAGGATTTATTTTAAGCACTAAAAATGAAATGTTTCTAAGACTTAACCAATCCTATATTCTTTTTAAGCACCAATATCCAAATGTGCAAGATTTAACATCTTCATTTTAGGACCCAAATTGAAGTGTTTGATTTGACTAAGTTATTTTTAAAGCCCAAAATGAAGTGTTTGATTAGCCAAAAAAAGCAAACTTCAACTCAATCCTTAAACTTGTAAATGTTAGATAATAATCCCCTGATTTGAAGAACTTTCTTGATTGAGAAAATGATGTTTGAATTTTATCTCTCAGGTTTTGATTTAATTTCACACAATGACCATCGATGATCATAGATAACTATTGATGGTTTCAAGGAAATCATCATCAATTATATAATAAATATCCATTAACAGTCAAGTAGAATTACCACTAGTCGATAAAGACAATTAAAAATGACCTATGAACTTGAAGGCAAAACCTCAAAAAATAAATGCATTAGATTAGTCCTGGTTAATTCAAAGATCAAGAAAACTTACAAGGTAAACTTAAGTCTAGTGAGTTAAAATCCTTTAAAACCAATAAAAAAGGATCTAATTGACAAAAAAAAATCAAATTAGAATATTTAATGATGTTTCTACCCTATAATCTAACCATTGGTGGTTACACAGAATCAATGGTAGTTGGGTAGAATTAAGGGTGATTTGGGCCAAACCATCACCAGTCATACCTGACCATTGTCAATCTCTGTGTAAATCCATGAAATATAAATAAAATATAATATGACCATAACAAGGTTAGAAATGTAATTTTAACAAGATTTAAGAAATTGCTTCTTCATTTTTGACTTTCATATTGATCTCCTTGGTATATAGGAGCCATTGGGTCCCATTGGGCATGCCATTTATGATCAAGGAATTTGAATCAAAAGAGGAGGTTAGTATAGTGTTAGTTCCAAAAACAA
Organism: Torreya grandis; assembly: GCA_037957365.1. Classification (NCBI taxonomy): domain Eukaryota; kingdom Viridiplantae; phylum Streptophyta; class Pinopsida; order Cupressales; family Taxaceae; genus Torreya; species Torreya grandis. The sequence continues at coordinate 235,609 of JARHVA010004247.1, forward strand.
TGAAATCAACACACTAAACAAGCTAACATATTTAGGCCTATATCATGTGGGGAGCCTAGTAAACAAACCAAATGAAAACACAACTAAAATGCAAATAAATGAAAACTTTCCTTACCTTTCTTGATTGCTCCAAGAGATTTTTTTATTGGCTTGATTGAATTATGCTCAAGAGGTCCTCATCAATGGGTATTGGATATTTCCATCTCTTCTTGGAACTATATTTGGCTTGTTTTGGCTTTATTTTGACATTATAACACTATCCATTTTCTTCATGGATCAAATCCAACATTATAATTCTATTATTTTCCAAGCTATCCAAATGAAGAGCTCTACGCTTGTATTTATAGATTTAGCAACTAACCCCAGCCCAAACTGAGTTAAAGGGTAGTTAGATCTTAGAATGGGTTCAAAATTAAACTTTATGAGTTAATTAACCATTGTAGAGTGAAAACGTGTCAAATGGTCATGATTAGCAATAAATAGGCATGGGTGAGATATATCTAGATATTTTTCAAAAATCACAAAAGGTAATGATTATTTCCTAGGATATTCATTTATATTTTTATTTTCTTTTTTATATTTCATTTATTTGCTCATGGATAATTAAATTTATGAATTTAATTTTTTTTTAACATGGTAATTAATCCTTTTTAGGATTTTTGACATTTTTGAATGATTTTGAATTAATTGATGTGTGTATTTCATCTATTTAATTGATTTATGGTCCAAATTGATTTATTTTCATGGTTATGAAGCAAAATTTGAGTCTCTTAGAAATTATTAGGTTAGATTTTTAATGTTTGTTAAGGATTTCTCCAAATTTGGGTATGAATCCATTGGTGGTCAATTTTAGATGTCTGCAAGATGCTCTCAATATCAACATGGCCACTGGGTATAGAAAATTTTATCTTGTATATGTTCATGTGTAACCTATATGTCCCACATCACACTCATATACCATGAAATACATACATGTATTAAAATTCATGCCATATACCAAACATGTAATAAATAACATATGTAAATAGTGCAATCTAGTAATTGTGTCATGCTCATATCCTTATTTTTAATTTTTTGAATGTTTATGTAATTAATTTTATTTTTGGTAGTTTTAAAGTATATTTGAGTTTATGTTTAATATGATTGAAAGTGCATCATGTTCATAGGGTTTATTAGATGTTTCCCTTCTAGTGTAGTTAATCAATAGGATCATGTAACCACTTATGTAATCATAAATGGGCCCAACCAATTAGGCTAAAATTTGCCTTCTCCTTATCTATATTATGTTATTTTTATTATCTTTTAATTCTAAGTATCCAAATTTAAATTCATAATTGCACACTTTATTTCCATATGCTCTCATGATATGATCTTGGTAGATTTTGAGATGTTTAATAGCCTATATACACTTGTCATCCAACATTCCTAATTTAGGTAAAAGTTTTACTTGATATTCATTATCCTTTATAATACATTTCAAAGAGACATACAAAGGGGTTATCTCAATCTCTAAATGTAACACTTCTTTTTTCCATAAACAAGAGAGTAAGGTGTAGCCTTATTAGGTATACAAACACTTGTTTGATATGCCCAAAGTGCATAAATAATATAATTATGAAAGTATTTATTGTGCTTGATGATTGTTTTGATTAATATATTTAAAAGTGCTTTATTTATTTATTCTACTTATCCTTTTATTTATGTATAATATGGTGTATATAATATATGATATATATTTTATATAGCACAAAATATCTCAACTATTCTATTCTTGAATGAAGATCCATTATCTATGATAATAAGAGATGGTATTCCAGATCATGAAATGATATTCATCATTAAGAATTTACATATATATTCACATGTACTCAATAATAATGGTATGGATTGTACCCATTTTTTATGTATTATGTAGCTGTAAGAATGAATTTGGGTGCTCTGATGATTTTGAATTTATTTTTTTGATCAAGTTAAATCTTAAAAGGGAGAACAACTAGGGTGAAATAATAGGTTGTAATTTCTAAAATGGGGCATGATTTAAATTACTATGTTTCTAACATTGTAGGCATAACTTAACATGCTCTTAGAATTCTTGTTTCAATATAGGCCAATAATATGCTTGTCTTAAGATTTTTTAAGACATTTATTTTTTGCTAAAAAATTATGCATTCATTATCATGTACTTCCAGTAAGGTAAATGTAGTCTTGTCATGGCTAAGGTACTAAAATAGATATCCATACAATGATATTTGGATTAAGATAATCCATTTGGAACATAAAATAATTTTTCACATTGTAGTTTAATTTTATCATTATGTATGGAATTTTTTTTGGATATAAACTTTGTAAAGTGAAATATATCATTGTAGCAATCTGAATTTATTACACTATGAGTAATTGTTAGGACATTGAGAGCATCTACTTATAAAATAGATATTGATGGATGTTTTAGATTTTAAATGGTAAAAATTTCATGATCATCATTGATGTCCATAAGAATCATAAAATTTGTACTAGCCATGGCATCAAAATGTCAATTATCTTTACGAGGTATATTCTATATCAAAAAAGGATCAAAGTGTGTTGTAATTATTGTACCATTTATTTTCATGGGATTAAATTTTATTATTTTGCTTGTTAAATTTATAAAACTTGATTAAAAACTATTTAATAATCCCTATATACATGTAGTCATTTTATCTATAATGTGCTTGTTGTATATATTCCAGGTATCACTACCTTATATTCTATTATTTTATTTTTATATAAAAACCCTCAAAAACTATGCAAAGGGCATAGGTTAGCCTTGATGAGTAATTAATACAATTATAGTTTTGATACCTATTTAAAATTTGGATCAATCAAGGTACATGGTCCAAATATAATCATCATTATGATATGAATTAAAGTCATCCTAAAAATTGTCATTGATTGGTAATGTGTCTATTAATGGAGTTAAAACTAATTGGTGTATAATAACTTGTCATTTTACATATTTTTGAGATGTGAATTTTAGATGAAATTCCATGAGTAACACTATACATTTATCTATGAATCTAGATAAATATGTCTTGGATGTAAGTAATAAGAGCAGGTCCACCATTGTGATAACTTGTGTCTCATTATTGAGTATGTAATGTCACAATTTTTGTGAAATAAAAACAAGGGCTAGGCATATATTTTTCTTAGGATTGTAATATATTTCATAGTCAAAAAGTGTATGAATAATGTAATAAATGACATGGTATCTATGATTTTCATCATATTATGCTAATAAAGACCCTAAGGCATTATTTATGGCCAAGATGTATAATACTAAAGGTCTATCTAGTGTTGGGGGCATGCGAATGGGTGGATTAAGTAGATATTATTTAATTAGATTAAAAAATTGTTGAAATTTGGTATCCCATTAATTTTTTATCATTATTTATTAATTATATGAATGGTTGCATCTTATCAACTAGTGGGCCATAAAATGTCTTATTGCTTTATTTTTCTTTATAATTATCATAGTTGCTTTAGCCATTTTGGTGGAGGTATGTCTACAAGAAATTTGAATTTTCTAAGATAATTTTAAATGCCCCATTGAGATATTATGTATCAAAATAATTTATTATAATATACACTTAATCTATTTTTTTTGGATTTAGGCATACATTATATTTCTGTAGCCATTAAAAAAATCACAAATCCATTCATGATATTATTGTTGTCTTGATTGGGAGAGTAGATCATCCAAGAAGTCTTGCACTCTTTTGTGTATGGATTCATGAAATATATGTGACATGTTTCATTTATAATTATCCCCAACATTTTTTAATACTAATGACATGACTACATAATAAAACATTCCCCATGGTGTAGTAAATGAAGTCATTTCTTTATCTGCTAGATTAATTCTAATTTAGTTGTATCTCGAGAGTATGTCCATGAATGATAATAGTCAACAATCATGTAAATATTTGGTAATAGGATTTTTTATTTTGGAAAATATATATTTAAGTATTGATAATCTAAACAATGTTGAAATTATGCATTATACTTCAAAACTAGTATTATATTTGAGACCCACTTGTGATATCAATGGATCAAATAAATAATGCATCTAGTAGTTTATAAATTTCCTCTTTAACTATATAAGCTAATTTTGGATGCATTTTTATATTACTCTATTACACTCGTTTGGCATTGAGATAAAGTATAGTGATATGTAATGTAATTATATTGTCAATTCCTCAGATATCTAAGTCATCCCATGTAAATATTTTTGGGTAATCATGTATACATTTTTGAAGTGCCTTTAATTCATATTTTTTGTAACATAGCTAATAATAGTATTGGTATTTCATCCTTATCTATTCCATAATGAATTTATACTATCTTTTCATTAATTATATTTTATCTATCTTTCATATATGACGTTGTATAGATGGTTTTAGGGCCATTTACTTGGATATGGACATTATGATATTAACTCTTTCCAAAGCATGTTTGGGAAATATTTATGTGAGGAAACCTGTTATTATGATAAAAGGAAGGGAGGTCCTCATTTTAATCCATGTATTTTAAGAGAGATTCATCATTTTAAAATTTATATAATGTCCAAATATATGGGGAAACTATTTAATTAATTAGATTAGGGTATACCAATTATAATGTATATTTGTGATGAACATCTCGTACTTGTTCTAGATATGATTTACAGAAGTGTGTATAAATAATAGCTTATGTGGTTGTTATTTTCTTTTTTTTATGTATTTTACATATAACCAAGACCCTTTCATATTTTTTTCATAAATATTATTATGGGATAAACAATTCCTTGTGCATGTTTTCTAAATCATTGTCTTGTATAGTCCATTTTTTGTTTATATTTTACACCTTAAACCATATTGGTTGAGATATGATTATGGTGATAAAATTGGAGCTAAAATATATATTGGTGCCTCATTTTGTTTGGATTATTTATCATAGGGTTTCATATGAGGGATGCAATGATTCTTAGGTTGAGTTTATGCAAATTACTTAAATGGTTATTTTTACAAAGTGTATACAAGGGAAAGTGAAGTTGATCTACAAATCAATCCTATCTTGGAGAAGATAAATCACATTATCCCTTTCATTTTTTGGTATATTTAGATAATTGAGGTCATGACTAATATGGATCTATTGGACCTAACTAAGGGGTCTCTTACCACATGATAGTAGTAGAGAGGGTTCCAAATCCTCTATTAAATCAATACCACATAATAACGCTAGATAGGTCCTATGTTTTTATTATCAAAGTAAATGACAAAGTGAAGTAAAACTAATATAGTGCTCGCCAAAGCATGTGGCACAAAATGGGGCTAATAAACATAAAATTAAACATGCATATAAGAACTCTAATTAAGATGCAGAATTAACCAGAAGTAACAAGTAACTAGAAACCATAAACAACACAAAATTTGAGAGACAATACACAACTTGTATTAATACTCATACAATAAAGAAGATGCCACTTCTTCACCACCTCTCAGAGGCTTCCCACACCTCAAGTGAAAAATAATTCTCTCCTCAAAGCTCTCTCTCTTATGGTCCCAACACACAACTCAAATATAGAGTTGGTGTTCACCTCCAACCAGTCAGTATCCACTACTGCCAGTACATAAGTGCTCCACATACTCCACAAGTACTAAATCATACTTCAAGTAGATCTCCCTTGAACTGCAACAACCTGCAACCCAACCAATCTTACTTATGGAAGGAACTGCCTTGCCTTCCTCTCTTGCTCTAGACCGAGTACACATCGTACTCCAAGTAGATCCTACCTGATCCTACTCCCTATTGTGTTGCTGTCCTCCTTGATCTTGCACACCTACAAACCTAGATCATGCACCCACATACACCTGCAGATCAATGATCTTACTTACCCATGTAGATCTCCTAATGTAGCCATGCACCCCTGCTGACCAAGATCATACATATATGAAGAACCCCTCTGATTCTCCAAACCAGTACCCACACTTGGCACTGTGGCACTAAGAGGAACACACCATGCTCTCTTCACACATAGAAGGAGCTAATATTTGCTCTCTTACTCTCTAACACACTTTTACAATACAGCCCATGAGTCTATGATATAGATCTCATCCAAACAATAATTAGACATCTAATTACAATAATTAAATCTGTAGCTTCTAGTCTAAATTTGGCTCTTGACATGCAAACACTTGGTTCATTAACTAACTGCCCATAAAACTTGCAGTTGTGAACCACACAGGCGACTGACGTCAGTCCCTGTCTACCTAGAGGTGATCGACGCCGGCCGATCCCTGACCAACGTTAGTTTCCCTTCCTATCTGATACTGCCGACGTTGGTTGGCCTGACTGATGCCGATGTCTGTGACACTCAGCAACCTCTTCCAATGACCTCCTCCATGTCTGCATTAGTGAAGCTTTTAGCTACACAACCTAACAATCTCCCACTTGGAGATAAATTGCTGCACTGTACCTATACTTGTACCCCATCTAATCTATTTCCTGGCTTGTATCCCTCTTCAAGATCAATCTTGAAGACCACCCACCACACAACCTGTGGTGCACCACCTGTCATCCAAGTAACCTACCACATCCAAAGTACTTGACCCTGCGTAGCATGAATCCCTACTACTGGTCCATCTCAGACACCTAAGAATCCACTGAACTGCCCTCCAGTGCTTCCTTCCTGGATTGACTACAAACTTCTTGACAGCTCCCACTACTTGGGAAAACTCAGGTCTATACCAGACCTCATGTGATTTCAGACACTGAACTGTCCAACCCTTAGTGTGCTCTGGTTCTGCATCCTGCATAATGAACCTTGCCAATACCTGATTCACATCAGCTCCCACTGGAGACAAAATCAACCTGTGATCTTCCATGTCTCCCATGCCAAAGAATTTCACTGCTCCAAATTCCTCATGAGATGCCACTAAACTAACCTTACCCTTAGCTCAACAAAACCCTGTATGTACAAACTTGCTAGCTAGCATACCATCTACATACAGCAACAGGATAATGTTGCAATCATCATCCATCTAGTAAGACAAACATAGTAGTTACCCTAACATTGACTAAAGCCATGCTTTGTCATCCACCTGTCAAACCTGTACCACTATCCTACAGCTTCCTCAAGACCATATGACTTGGTCTTCCATCTCACGTATCTATTCTCTCTATTCTTTAACTAAGGTATCCATTCATTTCTATGCTTTCATACCAACTGGCAACCCTACCAAATCTCCTGCTTGGTTCTGCATTCTCATCATGCCATGCTCCCACTGTTTCTTGGATCCTTCCTACTCTGTAGTCAACAACTAGTATAAAGAAGAGGAATAATGAATTTGAGGCTTACTTACCACCTTCAGTCCTCCATATGGGTGTTTGAGACTCCTTAACAGCTTGCTGTCTACCTAAAATCTGTTACAGTGACTGACCTCAATCACCACACAGTCTGCATCCGATCGATGCCAGTTCCATTTGCCTATCCTTACTACCGACCCCACTGATGTCAGTGTCTACCTTCTACTGATGTCGATCCTCTTGACCGATGTCAGTGTTATTGTCACTGACGTCAATCCTCCTGACTGACATTGGTCTTACGCTACCTGACACCACCAGCTCTAGTTTGCACATGACTGACATCAGCACCTGTCTATTCGACATTGGTTACCTTTGACTGATGTCGGTACCTGTGTTCACCTATGAGTGATGACTTTTTATCTGTGAGCTCCTTTGAATCAAAACCCATGTCAAAACTGCCCTGCTCAGATGTATCTAGCCTCATCCACTAAACTCTGTCCGTCATCTCCTCTAAGAACACCAAGGCTTTCTAGTTCTTAAGTCTATCAAACACATCTATCTTCTGCTTAAGAACATGCATCTCCTTCTTGCTCATGTGACCAAGCCTACAAAGCCACATCTTCACAACAAAAGAAGAATCAGTAAAATAAGTAGATAGATAAAGGATACCTACTTTCTTACCACCCGCTAATTCAAGTGCATCCACTGTGAGAGTTCTTATGCATCTCTCATCACCCAAATTTCCTGAAGTAACTAGCCACATCTCCAAGACTGGGACCTACATGACCTTCTTCAACACCCATGTGTTGGCTGCCTGCAATTTCAGCAACACTTCCCCTTTGCCAATAATCTGACAAGGCTCACCAACCCCTCTACTTGGGGCTGCATGGAAAGAGGCAACAAAATTTGTAAAACAAGATTCAACTTTATCCAGAGCATCCTATGCAACAACACCTGCAACATCTGCTTCTTCATGCTGATCTCCTACCAACCAACAATATTTCTTTTCCTACTCTTTCTTTCCATAACACCATAAGTGACCATTCATGCTATTCAGTTTCTCCATTCGTAGCTTACTTTCTTCTACCGTTGCTATACTCCCACTCAATCAGAAACCCCTAAGAGTGCCCTATAACCAAACACAAAACCTGCTCCCTACAACCTTAACTCTGATACCAACTATCAGTGGTATCAAGCTATGAGCCAAAAACCTCGCTCTGATACCAACTGTTAGGAACCTGTGGAAGCACACAATTGATTACCATATACAAGCAACTTAAGATGTGGAATTAACCAAAAGTAACAAGTAAATAGAAACCAAAAACAACACAGAATTTGAGAGACAATACACAACTTGTATTAATACTCATACATAAAAGAATACAATAAAGAAGATGCCACTTCTTCTTCACCACCTCTTAGAGGCTTCCCACACCTCAAGTGAACAGTAATTCTCTCCTCAAATCTCTCTCTCTTATGGTCCCAACACACAACTCAAATACAGAGTTGGTGTTCACCTCCAACCAGTCAGTATCCACTACTGCCAGTACACAAGTGCTCCATGCACTCCACAAGTACTCAATCATACTTCAAGTAGATCTCCCCTAAACTGCAACAACCTGTAACCCAACCGATCTTACTTATGGAAGGAACTGCCTTGCCTTCCTCTCTTGCTCTAGACCGAGTACACACCGTACTCCAAGTAGATCCTACCTAATCCTGCTCCCTGTTGTGTTGTTGTCCTCCCTGATCTTGTACACCTACAAATCAATCTAGTTCTGCACACCTGCAAACCTGGATCATGCACCCACATACACCTATAGATCAATGATCTTACTTACCCATATAGATCTCCTAATGTAGCCATGCACCCCTGCTGACCAAGATCATACATACATGAAGAACCCCTCTGATTTTCCAAACTAGTAGCCACACTTGGCACTGTGGCACTAGGAGGAACACACCATGCTCTCTTCACACACAGAAGGAGCTAATATTTGCTCTCTTACTCTCTAGCACACTTTTACAATACAGCCCATGAGTCTATTATATAGATCTCATCCAAACAATAATTAGACATCTAATTACAATAATTAGATCCGTAGCTTCTAGTCTAAATTTGGCTCTTGACATGCAAACACTTGGTTTGTTAACTAACTGCCCATAAAAATTGTAGTTATGAACCACATAAACGATTGACGTCAGTCCCTGTCTGCCTGGAGGTGACCGACGTTAGTCAATCCTTGACTGATGTCGGTTGCCCTTCCTGTCTGATACTGCTGATGTCGGTTGGCCTGATCGATGCCGGTGTCTGTGACACTCAACAACCTCTTCCAATGACCTCCTCCATGTCTGCATCAGTGAAGCTTTTAGCTCCACAACCTAACATTCCTTGTGCATGTTTTCTAAATCATTGTCTTGTATAGTCCATTTTTTGTTTATATTTTACACCTTAAACCATATTGGTTGAGATATGATTATGGTGATAAAATTGGAGCTAAAATATATATTTGTGCCTCATTTTGTTTGGATTATTTATCATAGGGTTTCATATGAGGGATGCAATGATTTTTAGGTTGAGTTTATGCAAATTACTTAAATGGTTATTTTTACAAAGTGTATACAAGGGAAAGTGAAGTTGATCTACAAATCAATCCTATCTTGGAGAAGATAAATCACATTATCCCTTTCATTTTTTGGTATATTTAGATAATTGAGGTCATGACTAATATGGATCTGTTGGACCTAACTAAGGGGTCTCTTACCACATGATAGTAGTAGAGAGGGTTCCAAATCCTCTATTAAATCAATACCACATAATAACGCTAGATAGGTCCTATGTTTTTATTATCAAATTAAATGACAAAGTGAAGTAAAACTAATATAGTGCTCGCCAAAGCATGTGGCACAAAATGGGGCTAATAAACATAAAATTAAACATGCATATAAGAACTCTAATTAAGTCTATACATATATAATTCTAATGCATGGATATGGATATAAATTTAAAATCCATTACTTATGTTACTTATATCTATTAAATTAGAGGAATAAGAGTTAGAGATACTTACCTTAAAGATGAATGCATTGAGACTCAATATTTCTTTTGGATAATGGTGGTTTACAAGAGATTGTTATGGTTTGTAAGGATCACTAAGATAGGCAAACTATAGGCTATATGATTTCTCCTATGCATCTAATACTTTTCCACATGACATGGTTATTATTTCTAAGTTTAAACCCTAATTAATGACTCTTTAAGTAGAATGGTGCAAGAGCAGATTGTAAAGAAGTGAAAATTAATGATTAAATCTATCTCTCTTGAATGAAAATGGTGAAAAGGATGTCTCTATATATCTATAGCTAACACTAAACTTGTATAAAGTTTTATCCAATAGATTCAACCAAATCAACTATGTTATTTAATATGTAAAGTAGATAGGTCCTAGAGTAGGTTGATTGAAGCTAACCTAAACCTGTAATGTGCTTATATTTTAAGAATAGGGTTGTTCCAGGCTGAAGTTTTTTGATAAATGAAAAAAATAGGTTTTGGCTTAGATAGGGGGTGTTCAAGGATATGAATTTCTTGGAGGAGTGTGTAAGGGAGGAGTCAAATATTACATAAATTTATAGGAGAGGTTTGTGTTGGTTTCAAGTGGTGGTATAGGGAACAACAATCTTGTGAAGCATCAATGGTCTACCCACCCCTTTCCTAGTTCACCCTTTAATTCATGCACTCATAGATATTGAGACTCAATGGGATCCTATAAGAGAGAAAAGATCATTGATTGATAAATTTTAAAAATATTTTATGTATACATATGCCCCACTTGAAGCTTATCATGTGTCATGTATTTACAACATGGGATGGTGATTCAAAAATTTAACATAACAATACGTAACACTTAGATAAGTATATTCTATCATTTTAAAGCATACAATAAATGAAATTAAATGGATAAAAATAAATATCTGAAATAAATAAATAGTGTATGCATACGTTGGCTTACCTTTACCATTGAATGGTTATCTGATGTGTTTATAGTTTTGATCATGGAGGGTGGAGATAATGCTTTGGACAAATCCTAAGGATAAAAAACTTAAAAGACAAAAACAAACAAATGTAGGAAATATAAGATAACTAAAATATGTAGACATGAAATACTTGGAAATTTGGTAAGCTAAGGTGATAAATGCTAAGTTAGGACCAAATAACCAAGCCAAAATTTAGAGTAAATTAGGAAAATTAAATGCCAAGGATATTAAATGATTGAAAAATTCAAAAAATTATACCTTAAGTAAGAAAGGTAACATAGAACATAAAACTAAGGATACATGAAAAATGAAAATTACATTAATGTGAAAGCAATAATAATATATTCCAACCTTTTAGGACTTAGTGAATATAAATCTTATGTTTTTTAAAGATCTAAGTATAGTAAATCAAGGTAATAATATGAAATAAATACAACCACCAATTTGTTATATAATTTACCTAATTTGACATTTATATGAATAGAAATAAATAATGTAAATAAAAACTTAGCTATAAAATGATTCAAATGGATGATCTAGAGGCTAAAAACTAAGGTAGAGGTTGGTCTAAGTGTCTCAAACAAGATCTTGATATCAAAATCCATCCTAGACAATAGATCCATAATTGGATAGTAGTACCATTATTGGATATGTGGTGATAGTGTACCTGGTTTTTTTAGTGTCCTCTATGCAATACTATCCTAAATTTCTAGGTACACCTGTGTTTGGGTCTGTGAGGTCTATTCTTACATGCACAGGTTTTAAAACCCTATATATTGCCTAGTTTGATTGAATTTATAAACAAACCCTTATATTCTATATTTCTATGGAATATTATTGATATAATAAATAAAGTGTTTTTGTTAGTGGGGTAGGATGGGCATCCTCAACACCCCACTATGAAGAGAGTTGCCTACATATAAATACTCTGAGGATGGATCAGGCCCATTTTAGTTATCCCCACCTAAGTGTTGGTAAAATTTCAAGTAAAACTATTATTATAGTGGACTTGAGTGCTTTTAATGTTATTGATACTATAGATATGGGTAATCTAAGATTATGAGTGTTGTAGATGGTAGTATGCAGAAGTATGGTAGAATAGAGATTGATAACCTTAATTATGCACAACTTGTTCTATCTTTTTCATATGTATTTTGTATTTGATTTACATATAGTGGTTAGAGGGATAAAATTCATGTATTTATACTATTCATGTGCTTATGAATGTGTTAAAAGAGGTCTAGGTCAACACTATGAAGTTTTATATTTAAAAAGATATCCATTTGTGAAAAAGGTAGGGAAAGTACATAACCATAATTATTGGGAAACTAGTGCCATGTGGAACTACTTTCCCTATTATGGTACTAATTTCAAAGTGGTAGAACACTAAGAAAAAAGGTTCAAGATGAAAGAATGAGGTTCTAGTACTACTTTAAGGATGAATAGGGACACATGTGGCCCACACAAATGTTGGATAAGTGTGAAAAAAATCTCTAGAATGGGTCTAGGTATAAGCTAGGGATAGGTAGTCTCAAGTAGAAATATTATCACTCAAATAACACTTATAAGTGATTACATTCCCCCTTTTTATTATATAAATGTATCAAAGAGAAATGACTATGATAGAGGGAAAAAAAGTGTATAAGGACTTACCTAAGAGGTGAAGCTCGTGAAGCTGGGTTTGAGTATGTAAAGCATGTTCTAATGCATGTATTACAAGTGAAACATGCATAGATAAGTATTTAATTGAGAGATATAAAAAATGAATAAAAAAGTGAGTAAATAAGTAAAACTAAATAAAGAGATAGGAAAGATGAAAGGAATGAATACATCTCACTATGTACATGAACCAATGCATAAACCTGGTGACAACCTATGTGTGTATGTGTAGATAGGAATAAATCAATGATAACTTGGACTGAGTTGATGGCTTACTCAATCCTCATGTGTGGGTGAATAAATGACTTAGTACGGTTTTGAATCCATCATTTTCCACCCCTGTTCAGTGGATCATGACCTATAAATAACTTAGATTAGATTGATGGTGTGTCCAACTCTCTCATGTTGGTGGATCATGAATTTAAGTAGGATATGACTCTATAATTTCATACCCATGTGTATTAGATGCATCTAAAACTAAAACTATTTAATGTAACTAGAAATTTCTAACTGGGTATGTCATCTCTATAGCCAGTTGGGTATATTAGTGACTCTAGGCCACTTGGGAATGCCAACCATTACAAATGAAGTAAGGAATGAGACTAGTGTGTAACCTGGAATACGTTGTCAAATGTATATAACATAGATAACAACATGGAATCGGTCATTACACATAATCAACTGATGTGTAAGTGAGCATAGAGAGATAATGTGTCACACACATGCCCCCATATCTAATATCTAAGAATATAGATTCTAGATTGAGTTGTAATAATCTATATCTAATTATTTGAATTTTAAATATATGAATGGTCATGCTACATATGATGCCCCTAATATGAGTAAATTGGTATGAATTTGATCAAAACTAGTAAATCTATAATTGAACCTATGAAAAACTATACTATACCTACTATAATTTTATGGCCAATATGGGTTTTTCTAAAACTTAGGATACTAGACAATAGCACCATATCTTAGACAATAGTGTCATGTGGTGTTAGTGTCCCAATTTGGGTTTTAGTGTCCTTTTGATCTAATTTCTATGCAATTTTGATGATATTTGTGTCACTCTCTTCCCACTATTTTGACCTAAGTCTAATTTTTGTAATATGAGCCTATGTACTGAAATGTTACTATGAATGCATTATAGGGCCGTAATATTTGTGATAAACCCCTATGAATGCCCCCTTTTTTTATGGGATTTTTTTTAATCTTGTGAAAGAATTATTTTTAAAATAAAAATCTCTACAAGATGTGTGTTACCCAGAACATATATGATATCTATGTAATAATTCAATATAATGTGCATATATAACATCAAAATGTAAGATAATTTGAGAACAAGTTTGTAATGTGGAATGCATGTTATACCTATCATTCACAAAAGTGTCCATATAGATATAAAAATGTATGTAACAAATTTGAGTAATAATTGAGTATCTACCTAGGGGGATGGGGCATGATGTCCATCATGACACCAAGTAGGAAGGGGAGATACATGAGGTCCCTCATGGAATCTAAAAATGGAGTGTATCACAAGAAAAATACAAGTGTCATGGCCATTATGCATACAATAAAGCATACATACAACACACATAAGGCACACAAATTAGGGAAAGGGGCCATAATACAAAGGACATGGGCACATGTCACTAAATCTGAGATAACAAGGCATACATAGATATGTTCAAATGTCTACATACACAAGCAACAAGTAAGTTGGCTTAGATCCACATAAAAGGACATGTTCAAATGTATATATACATAATTAGGAAGGCACACACAAATACATGGGCACATATGCAAATAATACATACTATGAATAAAGTGTCATAGAGTTAAATAAAAATGGGATATTCAAATGACCTTGAATAGATGAAGCATAGAGATACAATCAAGTCAAAACTAGGAAAGCTAGAAATGAAAGTATGCATCAAAATGTAATACAAATTTGTGTAAGATCTAAGGTGTACATATGCTGAGTCTAAAGTAGTAATAGTTGGAAAAAAATATGAGTAAGTGTAACATGATCAATATCAAGACATAAAAATGCTAAAGTTGTGATGTAGAGTATATAAAGATAGAACATGGTAATCAAAATTATGTATAGGGTGCCCCTACGTGGGCAAATGTGTCAAATCAAGAACCCATGTATCAGTGTATAAACCCCTAATGGGTAGATAATATCAATTATAGATCAGTGTAGTGTCTTTGGGTCCTATATCAATCTAAAAGCACATGACAAGAAAAAATTAAGCATGTATGTATGATAAAAACTGACTATACTAAGATAACTAGCATATGTAGTGTCTGACAAATATAATAAATGTAAACATGGTAGTTCGTACAATATGTAATTTTGTGTTTTTTGAGTAAATATTTGAAGTTTTAAATTTTTTTGAAATATTATACTATTTTTTAATTTTTCGCTTATAATATCTTTATAAGCAATATGAAAAAATGTTTTTTATACATGTAAAATATCCTTAGATGTATGATGTTTAATTCATTTTTGAATGACTTGTTATCAAGTGAAGCTAGATGGTATACTTTTGGTTTAAGATTTTCTATGAGTATATACAAGCCAAGCCAATTTGGTTTGAATTTTACTTTGTTCTCTTTTTTGGTGTTATCATTTCTAATATTTTATTTTAAAACCAAATCATTGACTTCAAATTTCTAGCTATGGACATGGTTATTTTAGGTCTACTAGATGTATTATTGATATGCCCTGAGATGCTTTATAGCTTGAATGTGCATGTGATCTAATTGTTCTAATTCATGAAGACATCTCTCTCTATACTAATCATCTATGATGAGCCATTTTAAGGAGTATCATAAGGATGGAATTTCCACCTCTAGTGGGATAACTACTTTTATGCCATATGCTAGTGATTAAGGAGTAGCTCCTGTTGATGTACAAATACTAGTGAGGTAAGTACATAGTGCATAGATGAGCTGATTGTGCCAATAATCACCAAATTTGGTAATTATTTTACTGAGTATATAATTCATTATCATTTTTATTGAATATTCTTGACCATTTCCCTATGGGTAGTAAAAAGTAGAGAATATGTGTAGGATTTTATAATTAGTGCAAAGTTTCTTCACTATTTTATTCTTGAAATAAGTTTCATTATCTGTGATGATGGCCACTAGGAGGCCAAAGTGAGAAATAATGTTAGTCATGAGAAAATGACATATATATTTTCCCTTTATGTATTATAGTGGTGGATTCTACCAATTTTAAAAAGTATTATGTAGCTGTGGTGATGAATTTGTGACCTCCTACATATTATATATTTATTTTACTGATTATATCAAAACCCCATTACATGAATGGCCATGGGGATATGATGGGTTGTAGTTATTTCAAAGGTACATGGTGTAGATTGCCATGGAATTGACATTTATTACATAACTTTATGTATTCTTGACATTATTATTCTATGGTTGACTAATAGTGACCTTGTCTAAGTAATGTGTGTTACATCACTATACCGATCACATAACTTGATGTATTCCTAACATTATTGTTCCATGGTTGGCTAATAGTAACCTTGTCTAAGTAATTAATGTGACATCACTATACCACTAAAATAACCACCACATTTACTATCATACACTTGTATGATAGCTAACCTAAATTTCTTAGCTATCAAACATAGAGTAAGTATCCATCAAAATATCTATTGAATAAGTACCCATCAATAAGGACATATTAGAGGGAGGTTTTTTTATAATTTTCATTTTTCATTTCTTGTGAAACTACCAGGTGTAATAGAATTATGTAAAAAGTTGTATATATTAGATAACCATTTAGATGATGTTGTGATGTATATGGTAACTAGGACCATTAGAGTTATGAGGTATGCATGGGACATTGATGAAGATTGTAATCTATTGATAATGAAGATATCTTGGTATTCATCTATGTGAATGGGGATTAATGATGTTGCACTGGCCATTGCATTGGCATGATGATTATCTTTACATGGAATGTTTTCAATAGAGAAGTTTTTAAACTGATCCTATAGACATTAAACCATATTATTATAGGGAATGAGGCATTCTTCTTTGGTTTATTAAATATATGTAATTTTATTGACAATTAATTATGAATCCTCATAAAATTTAATTGATTTGATCTAGAGAGCCTAGTTGCTTGAAGCCCTAAGATAAGAGTGTAGACACCAAAATTGTGTCGACTCCCCTTGGTCTCTTACACACTTATTAATTTAAAATAAACTACTTATTTTAAATTAATGACATTACCTCGACACCTCACCTTAAACACATCACCTAGGACACCTCACCTTAGACACCTCACCACTAAGACCATTTCCTACCCCATGACTCACCCTATGACTAAGTCCTTTATATCAAAGCTACCTAAGACCCATTCCAACCACCTAACCAACACTCATGCCTAATAAACCTATCCTTCGATCATTCTCCAATGGCAAATGCACATGGCAGATGGAGAAATGGGCAAAGGGCTAAAAATAGCCCTTTTACCCATTCTCTGGCCACTGACATCGATCAACTATTGGCCGATGCTGGTGGGATTACCGACATCAATTTCTTAAGCCAGGTTCTAACCTTGTGCTAGGGCCTAATCTGGAATCTCCTCTCTCTCTCACTCTCTCCCTCAGACTCTTGGATGTGGACGTGCACTCTCTGAGACCAAACATCAGACTTTGACTAATGCTCACCTGGCTATAAAAACTCTGCATAAGCCACCCTAGATTGGATTGGAACATTACATAGGGACCTCGACATTAACCACAATAGGAATAAGAATTTTTACACCCTAACAATCTCCCACTTGGAGATAAACAGCTGCAACTGTACTTATACCTGTACACCATCTAGTTTGTTTCTTGGCATTGTATCCCTCTTCAAGATCACCCTTGAAGACCAACCACCACAAATCTTGTAGTGCAACTCCCATCATCCAAATCACCTACCACATCTGCATCTACAAACCCATGAAGAAAATAACTTAACCCTGCATAGCATGTGCACCTGCTGCTGGTCCCTCTAAGAATCCACTGAACTGCCCTCCAGTGCTTCTTTCCCAGATTGGATCCTAACTTTTTGACAACTCCCACTGCTTGGGAAAACTTAGGTTTAGTACACATGTACTCAACCTCATTATGTGAGTCAAGACACTATTCATAGAACTATCTAACCATTGGTGTGCCAACCGGTCTCACACAATCATCTTGAAACAAAGTCAACCTGTGACCTTCCATGTCCCTAGAACACACTCATGCCAAAGAATCTTGCTGCTCCCAGATTCCTCATGACAAAACTCTAAACTAGCTTTACCTTTAGTTTAGTAACTCCCTATAAGTGTAACCCTACAACAAGCACATAATACAGTAATAGGATAATGTAGCTAATATTATCCAACTTGGTAAAGAGAAACACAATGGTCAAACCTCCATTATCCTGCAACTTATTCAAGACCATATACCCTGGCCTTCCATCTCACGTATCCATTTCCACTCTTCTTTATCCTAAACATCCATTCATCTCTCAGTGCTTACTTCCAGCCAGCAACTCCACCAAAAACTCCTGTTTGGTTCTCCTCCAAGGAATCACATCCTCATCCATGCCAAGCTCCCACTGTTTCCTGGATCTACCTGCTCTGCTTCTTTAATAACTTCTTGGTTCTTTACCATCAGTAAGCAACAAGTAGTGTAAAGAAGGGAAATGATGAATTTGAGGCTTACTTACCCTTTAAGTCCTCCATATGGGCACTTGAGACTCCTTGACAGCTTGTTGTCTGCCCAAAATCTATCTCAGTGACCGATACCAGTCACATCTCAGTCTGCACCTGACTGACATCGGTTCCATGCGACTGCCACACTACCGACATCGGTTCCCCTTGACTAATGCTGGTGTTTATCTACCCTGAGTCATTGACGTTGGGCTACACATAGTTGACATCGATCCATGTCTAGACACTGACGTCAATTTTATAATCGATGTCGGTCTCTATGTTTTTCTTGTGAGAAATGACTTCTACCCACGAGCTCCTTTTGGATCAAACCCTTGTCCAAATCACCCTTGCTCTGCTTAGAATTATTCAGCCCCTGTGACTGATCTCTGTATGTCATCTTCTCCTTGAAAACCAAGGCTTTCTTGCTCTTGTCACGAACATCGGATTCCTCAAAAAACGTCACTTTCTTCTTCTGCATACATAAATCTCGATTCATACTTTTCAAATCTGAAAGCATACCCTTTGACTCAAGAACATGCATCTCCTTCTTATTCATGTGACCAAGCCTATTAAGCCACATCTTCGAATCTACAACTGAAGTAGATAACCCAGAAAGAGAATCAATAATACTAGTAGATAGATAAAGCGTACCTACTTTCTTACCGCTTGCTACAACAAGTGCACCCTTGGTAACCTTCCAAGAGTCCACTGTGAGAGTTACTATGAAACCCTCATCACCCAAACTTATTATAGAAATCAAATTCCACTCCAGAACTGGGACATGCATGACCTCCTTCAACACCCATGTGTTACATGTCTGCAATTTCAGCTTCACTTTCTCTTTGCTAACCGTCTGACAAGGCTTACCATCCCCTAAATAAATTTATCCAAAGTCTCCCTGGACATACTCATGAAAAAATTCCCTATTTGGGGATGCATGAAAAGAGGAACCAGAATCTAAAACCCAAGATTCTACTTTATCCAAGGAACATACCAGAGCATCTGGTGCAACAAACTCTGCAACATCTGTTTCTTCTTCATGTCCTTCATGCTGATCTTCACCCGACCTGCAATCTCTCTTTAAGTGCCCTTGCTTTCCACATTTCCAGCATGTTATTTTGCCATACCTGGACTTAGATCTCCTGCCTATCTTGGACCTTGATCTCCCATGCTCTATCTTCTCTCTTTGCCTTCCCCTGCCTTCCACACTTAAAGCATTTCCTGATGATTCACCTGTGCTTTTCCTGCGTATATCTTCATTCAAGATTACACTCACAACATCATCCAATTTTAAGATTTTTGAAGTAGATGTAGTATTACTAACTGCCATTACCAAATTCTCCCAACTTTTAGGTAATGAGCATAAGATTAAGAGAGCCTTAATTTCATCATCAAAAATAATATTGACTAAATTTAACTGGTTTACCAAACCATGGAAATCACTAAGATGACTATGAACAGATCCACCTTCCAACATTTACAAATTAAATAATTGTTTCATAAGAAATACCTTATTCGAAGCTGAGGGTTTTTCATATAAATTTGCCAAAGATTCCATCAACTCTACCATTGTCTTAGCGTGTGATAAGTTGGAAATCACAGACGATGTAAGGCTCAACCTTATAGATCCCAGAGCCTTTCGATCAAGAACCTCCCATTCTTCATCCTTCATATCCTGGGGCTTACAATCAACCCCACCCAACGGTAAGTACAAATCTTTCTGATATAGATAATCTTCAATCTGCATCCTCCATATTTGATAGTTCTTTCCATTAAACTTCTCCATTCTTAGCTTACTATCTTCTACCATTGCTCTACTCCCACTCAAATAGAAACCCCTGTGAGTAACCTGTAATCAACACACACTAACCAAATCTGATACAACCTGTTAGTATCCCAACTAAAAGCTCTGATACCAGTTGATGGGGAATCCAAGAACAACACACTTGTTCTGATCCCACTTGTTAGGATCTTTCTCCTTAGAAAGAGAACAATATGATTACCAAATACAAACAATTAAACATGCAAAAATATCCAAAAGTACAAGTAACTAGAATTCACAAATAACACAGAATATGAGAGACAATACACTATCTTGTATTAATACTCATTCAAAAAGAAAATACAATAAAGAAGATGCCACTTCTTCTTACACCTCTCAGAGGCTTCCCATACCTCAAGGGCTCCTAGTAATTCTCAATCAAGAGTTCACTCTCCTACCAAAAATGGTCCCAACACACAACTCACACACAAAATTGGTGTTCACCTCTCCAACCAGTCAGTAATAACTCTACCAGTACACCAAGCACTCTACAGTACTTCAAGTAGATCTTCTCATGAACCTGCAACCTACAATTCAACAGACCTTACTTACACATGTAGATCTCCTATGAGCTTGAAATAACCTGTAACTCAATGATCTTACAATGGAAGGATCTTCCTTGCCTTCCTTTCTAGCTCATAATTACAATACATGCTAATAGGTCTATAAATAGATCCCAAACTTAAAAAATAACTTAGACTCTTAATTTACTAATAATAGACACACAACTCAAGACTCAAAGTAGCCTTTACATGCAAATAATTAGTTTAACAAACTAATTGTTCGTGCAACGAACAGTTTTGGAACACACAGGCGATCGACGTCAGTCCCTGTCTGACTGGAGGTGACCGACGTCGACTGACTCCCTGCCGATGCCAGTTTCATTCTACACTGAATCTAACTGACATCAGTCCCACTGCTGATGCTGGTATCTTGGAACTCAGTAACCTCCTCTATGTCTGCAACAAGTTGAAGCTTTTAGATCCACAACCTAACACTGTTGGCTGATGCCAGTGGGATTGCCAACGTCAATTTATTAAGCAAGGTTCTAACCTTGAGCTAGGGCCTAATCTAGAATCTCTTCTCTCTCTCGCTCTCTCCCTCAGACTCTTGGATGTGGACAGGCACTCTCTGAGACCAAACATCAGACTTTGACTAACGCTCACCTGGCTACAAAAACTCTGCATAAGCTACCCTAGATTGGATTGGAACATTGCATAGGGACCTCGACATTAACCACAATAGGAATAAGCATTTTTACACCCTTGGTTCTTCATCAAGCAGAGCTAAGTATTCTTCTATCTCCATTACAGTGTTTAGAATACATTATAATTAGTTTCTATTTACTATTTCTGAATACAATCAACCCGACCCAACTTTATTCCTGGAAAGGATGAAAAGCCTTCCTCTTATTCTTATCTATTTACATACCAACTCTTTGCCTTTGCCCCCTCTCAGACCCTATTTACTATCTTGCAACCTTGCATAGACCCAGACTCCTCTGTCGACCACAGACACACTCTGAAACCCATCCAAGGCCCATTGCCCCTATTGACATCGATCACATAACCAACGTCGACATATTGACAAACTGACACCGATAGGACTACTAACATCGGTGACTGTGACAGGCTGATTACAGAGAATAGGTATGCATTTTTTACTTTATCTTTCTTAATCTTTCACCATTTCTTTTCATACAACACTCTTTTTGTCAAAAAGTGGACTGTCATCCCTTAAGGAGGTCTTTACGCTTCTAGGACCAACGATGTGCTTGGCAGTCCACCATATCTGTATCTAACATTTTCTTTGTTTGAGTCTCTTTCCCTCTACAGGTGTCTTCCTCCACAGCAAAAGAGGAGCTCCTACAATGTCTAGATACTATGTGCAACTTAATCCGGGTAATGTACAAACCCCTAACCCCTTAACTTTAGTTTCTTCTTCTTTTGAATGTAATTAGCAAAAACATAGAGAAACATTCTGGGATGCCCGGTGGGACCCTAGAGTTTTCCTTGGGTTCATTCTTCTAAAAATCAAATTTTCATATAGGTGCATTAGGAAAATATTCCCTTTTTGCATCCTTCTTCTATCTTTTTATTTCGAAAAGAAATCATAAGTGGAAGTTAAAAAGAACATCTTTATTTTTCTTGTTGTCCCTTATTCCCTGAATTTTAGAGTAGAGAAAATTCATACTCTTAACCTTTTCTCCAATTGTTTGCATCTGAACAAAACATTTCAATTTGGGTTAAAAACACTATTGCATTTCATTCTTGCTTGAATGCATATTTAGCCCTCTCACCTAGTAATTAAAATGCATTATGAATAAATCGTAGTGCACATATGTTACACAACCTGACCACATTCTCATCAAATTAAACATTTAAACATACTTGAGACAAGGCCCAACTAGGATTTCATCACCTAGTGGATACCTTACCCTTCCTGGCGATCCTACTTGGATTTCACCACCAAGAGGAGGACCCACTATGTTCTCTGGTAGAGTATAAGCTATAGGCTAAGTATATATTGGCTAAGCATTTTCTAGGTTCGTGAAGTGAAGGGAGCAAGCCCCCAACACCAGGCCACGTACGGAACCTAACACATATTTTTGATCACCATAACTAACCTGAAACCAACCTTAGACTTCCTCTTTAGAACCTGTTCTAAAAGCCCAATTCCCAAACATATTATTCTAAGGCATAAGCCACCATGACTCTAAAATTTATTCTTAGGAATTTAATGTTTATAAGTTGCTTTCCATCATCTATTTTGCTATTCTTATCTAATTTTTTGAGCTGGTGAGGTCGCATTCTAAGGTCCAAAAACAACTCAAAATTTCTCTTTCTTTCAAAACATATCAATTTTCTGTGTTTCTGGAAATACACAAAAACTGACATCAGCTTTTCCACCGACGTCGGCAACACATCATCACTGACATTAGTTATACCACCAACCTCGGCAATAATTCATAACCGACATCAGTTATTTAAGCGATGTCGGTCACTGTCAAAAAAAAATCTTTCCAAACAGCAAGCTCAAACCCTGACTTTTTGGCTGTCAAACACACATTCTAGTTTTCAAAAATTGAAATATATAGTTTTTAAAACCTGAACACATTTTTCCTTGAATGGTTTTGACATGTAGTCAAGCCAAAACTCTTGTTGACCATGTAAGGCAACAACCACTTCCACCTTCGCCCTTCATAACAAGTCCTCTAATGGAGTATCCTTTAGACACTGAGCGTACTCCAACCCTGAATCAACCTCCTATTATTCCCATAGGGGATCAAGACTTCAAGAGATTCCTTGACCTCAACATCAAGGCTCTCCAACACTATCTCGTGAGAAGCCAAATGCGAGATCCTTTAGGTAACCCTATTTTTGGGATGCCAACTTGCTTAGTTGAAATGACAATAATATCAACAGCCTCCATTACCCAACCCATGGTCACTCAGGCCATTGCCTCAACTAGTAACCCAACCATGGACAATGCTCAAGAGTTGGCCTCTCCTTTTATTTTTGGACCTACATCCATCGGGGTTTCCGTACCCCCTCAACCACAAACAATTCAAACAAGTTTAACACCTTTTCAAAACTTGCTTGTTTCTATCCCACCCACTCTTGCACCCATAAATACAAGTGTGACTACCTATCCTTTAACTAGTGTCACCACCATTCAACCACCCTTGGCAGCATCTAGTCAATTTGTGCCCTCCAACTTCATGGCACAAGCCCCCTTGACCTCAATATCAGTCGCTATGACGAACTACCAATATGTTGCACCTACACAAATGAAACTAAGTACGTCGTACGCCCCTTCCAATGCCTTCCAATTACCTTATAACTTAGGGGGTGCTCCTCCTGCCAATCCATCAGCCCATCTAATTAAGATGTTGATGGATAAGATGTCCAACCTTGAGACATCCATTTCTAATTCAAGCAATGTTCTTTCATATGAACAAATCTACAATGAACCCATCCACCCTTTGGTCCCTATTTGACCATATCCTAGTTAGTGGGAACTCCCAAAATTTACTCATTTTCAGAGTAAAGAGGACCCACAACAACATCTACGAGCATTTAGACACGCTTTCTACCTTATAGCACACAATGATGCATTATTACTTCACACATTTCCCATGTCACTTTCTGGTGCCACCCTTGATTGCTATAGCTCTATTACCAGTCACTCTCTCTTTACCTTCACTCAACTAGCTCAACTATTCCTCGACCACTTTTCAATCAACATTACTAAAAAGGTCTCCATCATAGACCTATATTCTATTAGACAATTCA
The DNA here is from genome assembly GCA_037957365.1 of Torreya grandis. Lineage (NCBI taxonomy): Eukaryota > Viridiplantae > Streptophyta > Pinopsida > Cupressales > Taxaceae > Torreya > Torreya grandis. The sequence continues at coordinate 260,477 of JARHVA010004247.1, forward strand.
ATGATGAATCAATAGTTGACTTCGTCGCCTGTTGGAGAGGTTTGATCAACCAACTCTCCTTTTCTTTACCTCAACCTGAGCTCATTGAGCTCTTTTCAAGAGCATGTGCCAAGCACATCTCATCTACTTTGCGGCTCCAAACATTCTGCACATTTGACAAAGCTTTTGCCATGGCCAAGAAGCTTGAACTCCACGCTGTCAAAGAAGATAAGGTCAAATTGTGTAGTAAAAATACTAACGCAAAATCCAATGATCCTTCTTCCAAATCTTCTTCTTCCCATTCCAAGTCTAAGGAATCAGCAAATGTTGTGGTACTTAGATCATCATCTTCTACCACAACTAATCAAACTAACCCCTCCACATTACAATACATTACAAAACAATTCCAATAATAGTATATACAGTGTCAATACACTCCAATAAGAGAATCATACGCTTCTGTGTTGGATAAACTAGTAAAGTAGGGGGTCCTCAATCTCCCTCAAATCTGACCACCCCAATTTGACCCCTGCATGGTATAGGGAAAATGACTTTTGTAATTATCATCGTGTCAATGGTCACGACATAGACAACTGCAAAACCTTCAAAAATTTTATTCAAGACATGTTGGACAAAGGGGATCTTGTTTGAGATAACCCAAATGCGCCAGCTAACCAAAACATAGATATCTTTAAACAACCATTCCCTAACCATCCCCCAAGTCAGAATAACATTTAGACCATGGTTGATGACCTTCAAGAGTGCAATATACGCACGATCGACATGGTGTCTATTCCTAACCAACCACTCCCATAGTCTGAGGAGGTTAATCAACATATTTCTTCACCATAGGTAGAAGACCCTTCTTCTCCTATTTGTCCACCAATGGAGGATAGTCCTCCATCCTCTCCCCTTTTACACATAGGAGAGTCTACTTTGACTTCTCCCATATTGGAGGATGCTTTAATGGCACCAACGCCAGTGGCCTCACCCTCATCCTTCTTATCATCAATGGGGGATCACACTTTCCCCACTCTTTGACCACACGTGGAAGCCATGATCATCCCTGCACTCTATCCTCTTGAAGAGCCAAATTCTCCAATCCCTTCTCCACCAAGAGAAGAACTTGTCACTTCACCCACTTTGACCGAGGAAGATCCGATAATGGTTTTCTCTTGACTTTGGCCCGAGATCGCTGCGTCTAACACTTTTCTGCTCTTGCAATCACCAATATCCTCTAAAATACCAACTGCAAGACCTCGCGTGATGTCCCCTAAACCATTCTCATGATTGGCAAAAAACTTAGGATTTCTCCATTCTAGGAACTTAAAACATGAGGCACTATGGGAGTGACTTAAGGCTCCTTATCTTACACATCCCACTTTGACTGCCAACCCTTTTATGACTACTCAACCCAAAGTCTCTAATGAGAGTCAGGCTTTTACTTCCAAATCTTTAGAAGCTCAATTGTCCACACCTGAATCCAAAACCTCGTAGACATCCACCATACCGAAATAGGTTAAATCTCTCATTATGCACCCTGTATCAAACTTCACTCACCCACAAGTGAAGGTAGACTTGAACCTCCCTCTGCATAATAGTGGTCCTCAAACCATGCTAAAGAAGGCTACTAAACCACGTCGGAGAACTACTCCCCCACCATCACCATTGTCCTCTATTTTGGGCCCACATGCATTTACTTTAATAGGAGTGCTCCCAACTCCAACACCTAACAAAGGCAAAGTGCCTCCATTACTCCCTTTACCCATCGAACATATATTTCCTCCAAAAAATCTAACACCTCTCACCATGAAAGTGCCATCTATGCATGTGGTCACACCACCAAACAAAAAGATGGTATGACAAACTCCTCCTACAACTCCTAAACAAAAGTTGTCAACCCCTACTACGATAAAATGCATAGACCCATTGGCGGGTTCCTATGCTTTACTATTATGCCAATGGTTGTAGTCTTCTAGCATCAATCTCCCACCTCTTAAACCATTTCAACCTCTTAGACCAAAACCATCTTGGTTCGACGACACTCAAATCTGTGCGTATCATCGTACACCTGGACATGACACTGAGCGTTACTATGCTCTTAAGGCTGTCATTCATCAACACCTAAAAAGAGACACCCTTTTCATTAAGGATCCTCTTGACCACCCTTTCAATAAACCATCGACACCATCCCATACCTCTCAAACCTTCTCACCTTCATTGGGATCCCATCATTAGACTATGGTCCCTCTACCACCTTCTCCCCCTTTATTCAAAATCAACACCATTAATGTGGCCACCAGGTCACAAACTTTAAAGGATAAAGGAAAAGAGAAGGTTTCTATCCCTTGGACATATCCATTCATTAAGCCTTCTCAACCACCAAAACCAAAGATTTCTATCTTGGGCACATCTCAACCAACATCTTTGAAACCAATTCATATCTCCATAGTGAAACAACTTCACCAAACCCTTGTGAAGACGTCTTTATATGACCTAATTCAAATCTCTCCAAAACATCGCCAAGCCTTAATCAAAGCTTTACAAGTAGTGGAGATCCAACCCAAATACTCCCAACCACTGGTTGCTTTAGTCAAATCATTACCCACCATTGCCTCCATCACCTTCAGTGATTCTGAGATTCCAAACTCCAACCTAGAAGATCAAGATCCTGTCCTCTCAAACTAAGCCTATTAGGCAAAAAGCTTAGCAAGATGCATTCTCACATCACACTCCTTGTCAAATAGAAGCTTCATCATCTTCTCTTCGTCTCATTTATCTAACCCATTAATTATCTGCAATGGGTGTCAAACATTATCCTTGTCAGAAGCAACTGGGGGAATTCAACTTTGTACTGACTATCACAACCTCAACCAAGCATCGACCAAACACCAACCAACTTCATGACCAACCATCAACCAACTTATTAATCATATTTAACATGTGACTAATATGGAAAGAAGCAAATGAGGCAAGTTTGCTCCTAATTGGCTCGGACCTTATATAATAACACATAAATATGGATCAGGGACTTATAGTCTATCTTTTCTCAAAGGTCGGCCAGAACCTGAGCCCCTTAATGCCTTGCATCTGGGACCATTCTATTTTTAATCAATTAATCATTTACTTGATGTTTAACTTGAGCTCATCCCTTGAGTAACCTCCCATCATCCTCATCCATATTCCTTTCAACCCTTTTTCCCTATAAACATTAGTTAACCCTCTTTGCATTAATGCTTTGTCCTAATAAAAGGGAAACCCTTAAACCTCTATAGTCTAGTCCATGACTAAAATTTCAATCAAAAACAAATAAAAAATGGGGATGCCTAAAAAAATTTACAAAGGTCATAAACTATAAATGTAGATTGCTCCCTCAAAGAACAGCTACATCATTGCTGTAATTAATAGACTACTCCCTTGAAGGATAGCTATTCCATAAACTCCATGCATATAAAGTAAACTATAGACCATTCCCTCAAAGGATGGCTATGCCTAAAATTTTGCTACAAATAGTATCCTCTCAGAAGCTTCCTACATAAATCAGCTTCACATGACCACAAAATAAAACAACATCCCCAAATAGACTCCCCGCATTGATCAGTCTACAAGCTATTAAGGTCATGGACTTGCCTATAGTCATTCTCAGGGTCACCTATAAAAGGGGCAAAGTTATCCCTACTAAAAAGGGTTACGCTATCCTCACATATCACATAATCAAACCTATTACCCCAACATACTCAAGGGATTTTGAGCTCACTTAATGTCAAGTGATTCGAATACTTTTCTAACACAAATCAATGATCAAAGACGTAATGCATGAATGGGGATTTTATTTCCAAAAACCCTATCTATGCTATCATTATGGTCCTTATCAATGAAAGAGCAATGTGTCTTTCACTTCTTATACACCTTCGTCACATACTACCAACCCAAACCTAACCAAACCAATCCAAAACATATTTCCTAAACCTCTAACATAACATCATGATTTATTTAATGCAAATACCGATTTGTGTTATATAAATTATCATAGCCCATTCACACTAGTTTCTATGGAAAACAATACACATGGAAACTATCAACCCAACACAATTTATATCAAGCATATACCATCGCCAATATGGAAACTTGCTGAAGCATAAATATACTCATTTCATTTTTAGCATACATCCATCACCAATATGGAAAATTGCTAGGGATGAAAAACCACATAACCAATGTTATAGAATACACCATCACACAATATGGAAAAGGCTATAACATCATCATTCATTTCATTTTTAGCATACACCATCACTAATATGGAAAATTGCTAGGGATGAAAAACCACATAACCAATGTTATAGAATACACCATCACATAATATGGAAAAGGTTGTAATATCATCATACACTCATCATTTGTTACATGACCAAACCAACCAACAACCTCTTTGACTCCATCTTCCCTTTTAGGGAGGACTACATTGGCCTGAGTCCCTTAAAAAATAGGGGCTATGTAAGCAGCACTCAGTTGACATGGGATCTTCTGAGGTTAGCTTAGCCATTCATTTGTTCATTTACCTGATGAACAAACCATATAAAATTTAACCATGACTTAACCTAGTCAAACCCAGTCCATAACCTACTCTTCTTCCCTTTTGGGGAGAACTACATTGGCCTGAGGCCCTTCACATGGGCTATGTAGGCAACACTTAGTTGACATGGGGTCTTCTGAGGTTAGCTCAGCCATTCATTGGTTCATTTACCTAATGGACCAACTATCTAACCCAATCCAAAATCATGCCCACACAACCAGCCCTGGCATTGTATAAGTCACCTTCAACTTCTCATGGGGCACATTAGAGATCACATATATCTCCCTGACCATAACAAACACAACTTGAGATCACTTATATCTCAACCTAACTCAACCAACCACTTTGGAGATCATAACTATCTCCTCAGATTACGACCACTTTCGAGACAACTCTGCCTTGGTTGTTTTGATTACATATATGCTACCTCACGAATAGTTAGCAAATTATACGCACCCCACATTATGGCCTTCACATCTATTGTCAGATCGAGACCAAGTTGATCCCCAATATTTGTGACATTTCCATGTTTTCTGAGAGCACTTCCTAGCCTAAGATACTTGGTACATGATGACCATTGGAGATACCACTTTGATCGATCTAACCCAATCAGCTATGACTAAAAAAGCTGGGACCTGATTAGTTTGATTTTAGTCTTCCTCGACCATTAAAGTGACAACTTTGATCATTTAACCCAATCAACTATGACCAAAAAGCTGGGGATTGGTTACTTCGATTTTAGTGCTCCTTGACCTTACTTGTGATAATTTGACCTACCTATCACATGAAGTGGTATACGCGCAATCTCAATTATTGTAGCATTCACACTCCAACTTCACCATACCCATCCATTGCCTATCAAATCACCAACTGATTTTGAATTGCCCTCTCTCGATTCCCGCTTTTGAGGGGGAATACCTCATCCCATATCTGGGGCAACTAACCCCTTATTTTTGTCTTGCAGTTTGTCAAGAACAACCAACAAGACAAAAAGGGGCAAATGTAGACACCAAAATTGTGTTGAATCCCCTTGCTCTCTTACACACTTACTAATTTAAAATAAACTACTTATTTTAAATTAATGACATCACCTCAAAACCTCACCTTGGACACCTCACCACTAAGACCATTTCCTACCCCATGACTCACCTTATGACTAAGTCCTTTATATCATAACTACCTAAGACCTATTCTAGCCTAACCAACACTTGTGCCTAATAAACCCATCCTTTGACCGTTCTCCAATGGAAAATGCATATGTCAGATGGAGAAATGGGCAAAGGGCTAAAAATAGCCCTTTAACCCATTATCTAGCCACCGACGTTGGTCAACTGTCAGCCGACACTGGTGGGATAGCTGACGTTAGTTTCTTAAGCTGGGTTCTAACCTTAAGCTAGGGCCTAATCTGGAATCTCCTCTCTCTCACTCTCTCCCTTGAACTCTTGGATGTGGATGCACACTCTTTGAGATCAAACATCAGACTTTGACTAACACTCACCTGGCTACAAAAACTCTACATAAGCCACCCTAGATTGGATTAGAACATTGCACAGGGACCTTGACATCAACCAAAATAGGAATAAGCATTTTTACACCCTTGGTTCTTCATCAAGCAGAGCTAAGTATTCTTTTGTCTCCATTTTAGTGTTTAGAATACATTAGTAATTAGTTTTTATTTACTATTTTTGAATACAATCAACCCAACCCGACTTTATTCCTTGAAAGGCTGAAAAGCCTTCCTCCTATTCTTATCTATTTACATACCAACCCTTTGCCTTTGCCCCCTCTCAGACCCTATTTACTGTCTTGCAACCCTACACAGACCCAGACTCCTCCCAGACTCCTCTATCGACCACAGACACACTCTGAAACCCGTCCAAGGCCCATTACCCCTATTGACATTGATCACATAACTGATATCGGCATATTGACAAACCAACACTGACAGGACTACCGACATCGACGACTGTGACAAGCTGATTTCAGAGAATAGGTATGTGTTGTCTACTTTCTCTTAATATTTCACCATTTCTTTTCATACAACACTCTTTTTCTCAAAAAGTGGACTGTCATCCCTTAAGGAAGTCTTTACGCTTTTAGGACTGAGTGTGTGCTTGGCAGTCCACCATATCTATATCTAACATTTTCTTTGTTTGAGTCTCTTTCCCTCTATAGGTGTCTTCCTCCACAGCCAAAGAGGAGCTCCTACAATGTCTGGATACGGTGCACAACTTAATCTGGGTAACGTACAAACCCCTGACCCCTTAACTTTAGTTTCTTCTTCTTCTGAATGTAATTAGCAAAAATGTAGAGAAACAAAGAGATTTTTATTTTGTGATGTTGTTGGTACATGAAAAACTAATTGGTAAGCAAGCGGTATTATGTGCCCAAGTGGGTTAATGAAAACAATTTTGGATCCAACACCAGATGCACACCTAGAACCATCAAATAACATTATCCATGTATTAG